>KN716280.1:81536-108381 GCA_000816705.1 Dictyocaulus viviparus | reverse complement strand
ATAATTAAATATAATTAAATTTGAATATTTGAAATAAGTTGAATAAAATGAGTGAAGCAAACCGTAATGCTTCGGCTCATAGCCATTTCAGCTTTCAGCTGCTTGCTCTTCTCAGTAAAACTTCTCAGCATCTGCAGCTGTGTAGTACATCTCAGATTTTGTAAACGGAGACGTTCGTTCTGGTCTTCTAGCTAAAATGTTCATTTAAGTGACCAGGACCAAAACAAGAACATCACTACGAAAAATGAAGAAGCCAGGCTTCATTCAGAAGAGTCAAGAAGAATAACAAATAGGAAGAATAAAAAATGTGTCAACAGTATAATTTTTCATTATTTAGTTTAGCATTTGATTGCAAATCAATCTTATCGTAAGAATGTATAACAGAGGAAAGAAAATTATCAATTTTTCACGTAACTTACAAATTCAACCATGGAATAAATCAAATAGATTAATCAAGTAGCTCAACGCTAAGTACGGAAAAAAGGTAGGCTGGTAGCAACGTGCCAATTAATGGAATGGATCAGAATGTTTGCATTTTTATTGAAACACGAAGAGTCTTATCGTTACTGAATAAAGTTGGTTCAGTGGTAAAAAATTATAACTAGCCGTGAGCATTGTAATTAGACGACGAGAAAATCTCCTCTTTACGAAAATAGATTTATGAGAAAATTATTCGCCTGGAAATTACCCTACGTAAACTAGGTAAACAGTTGACTAAGTTTGAGGACAAATTTTTGACCTTCTTCTAAGCTAAAATCATAACTGCTTCATCAACAAGCAAGAGAAAGAATAGAGGTATTTCTGAGAGAAGATATTTGTTCCTCCTTGAGATGTACAGTTCGCCGTTTATACAACGAGAGAGACAGACAACTACTAATTCCAAAGAAATCATAGGTAAATGTATAAGTATTTGTCGACTCACTCAAATAAAAACTGAGAGACTTATATGAATAAGAGTTCAATCGTTCTGATGTATACTTGAAATGATAGCTAGAATTGATTACTGACGTTCATAATCGAACAGAAAGACTTCCGGCAAGGAAGTCGTACGTAAATGTAAGGGCGATCAAAATTAAACGATTGATTTCATTTAATGAATAATCTGCTAAGAAAGCACAAAGAAGTTTCATATACATCGATTTATAAGGAAAGGAGATCTGCAATTGACTAAAAAGACGAAAACATTTGCTACATTATTTTACCATGTTAATTAAATAACTTGTCCATAACAAAAACGACGCCGCTTTCAAAAAATCAACGTGAGAAAATCGATTTTTTTCTGAATACAAACGAGTAACTCAGGGAAATATGACATTTAAGTTAAATTTATCACGAATTAGTAACAAATTTACGAGCTAAGAAGAAGAATTATATATTTGGTGACGGGAGCGGTCACTGATATAATTGTTAGCCGAACGATGGATTTTTGATCTGAAAATATGACCTGATAAAATTTTGACCTCACTATCAAATAATAACAACTAGCAAAGATGACACTTATATTTGGAGATTTAACATGAAAACGATAGAGAACAATGAGTTAATGGATAGTGTTGAGTGAAATGAACACTAAAAGTGAAAAAAAAAGCATATGCACTATATCTACATCGAATTTCATGACTTCCTATCGATGCGACAGCACAGCTCATCCGCCATTTTTAGGCGGTGTCCGTAAAAACATTTGCCGATTTGCATACTGGCTTGTGGTGTTAGGTGGTTGATCACTAGCAACTAGCTTTATGCTATGACTAATATTGATAATATAATAACATATATAAGCAGAAAGTCATAAGCATTCAAACCTGTAAGGTATAGAGTATTGTAAAAAATGATTTATTCGATTATTAAAGTACCACAAATTACCGTACGTTGACGTGCGTGGCTACGTTGACATGATACTGTCACTTGAGCGAGTATTAAAATGAATAATAGTAATCATACTTATCCTCATGTGCAATATTAAAGGATTAAGATTGAACTATTTAAGGTATATTTGAGGTATAACGACGATATTCACACAACCATAAGAAATATCAAATAGAAAATGAATCACGATAAACAAGATCACAAAGAATTGGTCTGCTTCCAAACTATATAGTATATGTGCTTATAGAAATTAGAATAACTACGTCATCTTAAAACCGAACCGCACAAATGATTCTAGAGAAATTTACCTATAAGAAAAGCGAAGCATTTGGGAATAGATAATTTAGTACATCACCGGAAAACGAAATAATGGTGCGGATAAATCGTAAATCAGTCGTTTCCAAACTTTACAAACAAAATGAATCGATCAAGTATATCAAATATAGATAGAAACTATTAAGAGGGAAGACTGATGCTCATAGAAAATAAAAGAGCGGCAACAGTAGAGTCTCTCTTGACAGAACTGAAAGCGTAAAAGTGCACCGTGCAAGGCTATTCTGCATGTAGGACTTCAGCCTACTTTCTATATCAGTTTAGGTTCTGTATTGAACTTGTTTCAAGAGGAAAAAAAAATTGAATAGTGTTAGAAATTCACACGTGGGAAGTGCGGCTGCCTGCTAACTAGCATCGGTCATTGTGGTGTGTAAGGCGCTATCTGATCGTTGGAGGGTCGATACCCCGCATTCGGAGGCCATTTGAATTTTGACGCCCTCTTGCGTACACACATATTCTTTAATAGCATGTGAAATCACGGTGAAACTATGAAAAATTAGGTAGATGATTTTCATCTAATGATACCAATGGAATACATGTGATAAAAACCGTATTAAATTAATACCACTAGAGAAACATACATATAGAATGTTATGACCTCCAACATTCGTTCTTCACTACGCAGGATTTGTGTGTTATTTTGTTGACCGCTGTGAGGTTGGTGTGAATATCAGTAAGACTTTTATTTACCTTTTAAATTACAAAATGAGCATTACACATCCGGCCTTATGTGTTCCAGACGAAGCTTACATGAAGATATGTCGACTTGAAATTGTGGTTCTGAACAGATCAAATGCAATTTTTTATTTCTGTGAATTCAATGAAAAGCGTGTAACTTTTGTCGTTGTACATCTCAATCTAAAGTTAAGCAGCATATAGTTGTCCTAGCGAGGCAGTTAATCATTGAGGGAATCGCTGAATCTAACTTTCCTCCAAAATATGAAAAAATAAGAACGAGATTTCTGTGAATAAATTGATGAGTGCATAAAACAATATATATCGTAATCATATAAATATCAATTATGTGATCAATCCAAATTTTTCTATAAAATATAAATGTATATTGCCTTAAAAAAGGAGTTTTTCCTCGTTTAAACTTGATTTTCAAAACTCTTGTGTCTTACTCTTGAGGGAAACTTCCACTCTTCTTTATTTGAAGTAGTGAATATCTTCTGCTCATCTGTAGTGCACAACTTTTTTGCTGATTATTCAAACGAAGAATTGTAACGATGAAGATTGTTTTCTTTTACATTCATTACCAAAAAAATATACTGGAAATCTGATTTTGCAAAAATGAAAACATAAGATTCTGTGGGAATCGGAAAATGGAACGCAAATACTTTAGTGGATTATTTAACCATGAAAATAGTCCTTTAAGCAAATCTAAAATTTAATTAACAATAAATACAGTAAGAAATTTTCATATATCATTCACTCTTAATTCCATCTTAATGCATAAGTCCATTCCCTAGATTATTTTATTTCATTTTTAAACGTTACAAATTTGTTAGACTAAACAAATTGCAGAAGCAAAAAAAAGAAATAGTTCATGGAAAATCAAAACTTTTAGGTTCGCACTGTAAATGGTATGAAAGTGTCGAATATTTGATGGTGAGGTATGAGGGATGGCAATCGCCACCACCGGACCGTTCACACCTGGCTACTTGGAAGACAAAGAACGGAAAAATGCGCGGAGCGGGAACCTCATCGATCTTCAATTAAGCACAGTTAGAAACCAGACTCAATGAGGATAAGATATGGTATGTGCCTTAAGAAGAATCATCAATATATATTGATCAGAAATCGGCAATACTACAGCAATCTATATATTTTTTAGAAGAAAAAATATGATAGCATTGTGAACAAGCATGATGTGAACGTCTGCATATCGTTCGAAATAGTTCATTATGCCATGCAAACAATTTTAAAAATGACTTATTAGAAGAGTTAGAAAAAGCTTCTCCACAGAATGATCGCTTCAAGCATTTTGTTTCCTAAATCTGTTTGATGTAAATATATCAATCATAGAATAAGTAAAAATCAAAGAAGTTTTAGCATAGCAATGTGATACGCATAAATTTCGTTCAATAATCCGTTATGTTTATTGTTTTCAACGTTTGAATCCGTAATTTTTTCAAGGAATTTTCGGATGGCAGTCCAACAATCCGCCATCGAAATTACTATTAATGAAGATGATCTGCTAGAGCGATTCTGCTTAACTCAAGGGAATCGCAATGCATATTTAGCGAAATTCGCTCAGAAAAATGACACTGTTTCACTCAGCATGGTTTCCTCGCTACTAACGTCAACACAACTCCACAGGAATTAGAAATGTGTGGGGAATTGTTCTTTTCACCGTTTACAATTTGAAATTTTGCTCAAGAAACACAAAAGCATTCCTCTGAACAGATTTGATTGGAAATCTCATAAGTGTAACGAATCATTCAGCTTAATATTGAGTGCGCAATTTTTTTCTATTCGTTTTCAAAATTACTAAAAATCACGTTTAAATTTTGGCGATCATTTATCAATTGTATTTCGGAATTCGGATGAAATACTTTCGATGAATTTCAATAAAACATTAATCTTCCAAAACTCAAAGAGCTTAATGTGATCGGGTTAATGATGCCCAATGAACCCCTCGACATTCCTCATCATTCAAAACAATTTCAACATGATGAAAATGTTAATGTCATTTCTCTAATGACGACTCCCCCTCGATTCAGCCGAAGCCGAATTTTCCAAACAAATTGTATGCTACTTTTTTCCATCTCATTTGGATCAAATTACTAATATATGCTTGAGAAAATATTGTAAATAAATAAATGAATAATGAGTGCCTTTGAGTTTATGACTCTGTCTTGCTCGTTTTTTAGTAGATCAAAAAAATCTTTGATACTGTTGGATTCGGTCATTTTCAAAATGATGACGTAATAAAAGATCATTAAAATTAGCTTAAGCACTAAGAGAATGTACAAGGACTACCATAAATAGTTAATAGAATACTTAATACTTAATGAACACTTTATTTTCTATCAGCTATGATAGGTCATAATAATGTCCTAATATCTGTAATGATTCTGAGTTATTCATAAAATTTGGAACCTCAGACGGAAAGAACACTAAAATAACTGAACTTTAACCCCAATTAATATGACAAATATTGCTGACAACTTCATATAATTGCATTGAAGTATGTCATAGAATAAAGAGAATAGAAAAATATCTTGAATAGGGGTAAGACGTTTTGAAATAAGCAACCACTTTTATCTTACAAAAATCGTAGTGTCCACGAAAAGAAGACAAAGAGTCTGACGCTGCAGGTGCTTCGAGAGCTTTTCAACGATTCAGAACGATACTTCGATCAAAACACAAAAAGCGATCCCGGATTTCTAGTGATTCCGAAAATTATAGAAATTTCTTTCTTAGTTCTTTAGAAACGCTTTAGTTACACGAACACCCACTACTTTGAAAAATTGGCATTAAGTCTGAAATAATACTTGCCTATTTCTGTATTACTTTAAAAATTTCGGACGCAAATGATGATTGTTTTTTGATCATCTCTTTTCTTTGCAATGGAGGAATGTTCAGAGCACTACAATGTTGAATCTTATTCGTCTTACGATAGAATCCACTGCAATACAATGAAAAAAGCATCTCTAGAGATTTTAAGCCGGTTAGCTATAGGATATTCAAGCAACAAGTCTACAGATAAACTACGAGACAAGATTGAGCATTTGTGAAGTCTGAGAATGAGGTCGATTCGAACAACCATTCAAATCGCTGCTCCTAAAAATGCAAACCGTCTCTTGAAGAGCTAACAATATTTATGTTTATGTATAGGCGCATAGATGCATTCAAATGTAAGCGGATTGAGTTCTGAAAAAAAAAAAGACGTCAATCAAGTATTTACGAAGACGAATGTAGGCAGTTTAGGATGGCTGCCAGTAAATAATCGGCATGTTTATTATGACAACAACAAAATGTGAGTACTAAATGCTTGATTAACGAATAAGACTGGAATTTATCGATTTCAGTTGCGTGAATATTCAATAAATCTTATACGATTGTCCACAACACTTGGGTACTTTGTTTTATTTTTTTTTCCTCACAAATCTAAACAAACGAAATTTTTGTAATGTACACAAGAATCTACTATGTTTCTTGTGTCGATTTCGTAAGCAAGTAGCACCTAATCATGTATATTGCGGAATATCACTTAACTTATATGAAATCGTTCGTCTTTATACAATTACTGGGAAAAGCGGCCACTGATTGGAATAAAGCCATTCCTAAGATGTGTACGATAAGATATTTAGTGTTGATCAATCGCTGTAGTAGGATGCGCAAAAAAAGTATTTGAGCTTAACGTGACATCGTGGAACTGGTTGAATGCGAGCTAGGTCTACATAGTGACTCAAGTTGACTTCTTTTTAACAAGTAAATTATTATTATTTTACCCAAATTAATCTGGTACTAAATCACCGATCCCGGAACGATGACGGGTTTGGTTGGCCCGTGAAGTGGCAGCAAGCCAGAATTATGGCCTTCGTATCACGGCAGAACCTCGACCGCTGCGCCACACGTCCTCTTTTTTAAGCGATTTATAATGGGTTAAATTACAGCCCTATATTGACGTTTTATTGAATAATTGTTCAGCCTAACATCACAGTATACTTCAAGGAAAGCTTGAATCACAATGTTAAAAATATACCAGGACGATGTGTTTTGAAACGTTACATAAAAGATACTTTATATAGTTATATTCGCTACCGTTAGCACCGTTCTCTATCTAGTATAACATCTACTGATTAATGCAGAACAATAATACGTTTAAGTTCATCTCGTAGAGATTAGTAATATTACTTAGAAAGCGTTGCTATTGGTCGCTAAATAGTCCATATAGTGAAGTAGTTGACGTGATCATCAGCATTCATGTAAAATGACAGCATCTTCTTGTTGCCTTTGCAAATATGATGAGCTATCAAAAAAGGTATCACGTCCAAGTCCAAGGTACTGAAGACTTAGCACTTGTTTGCATCACACAATCCAAAGCTCGAATAGATACCTATCAGAATATATTTAAATAGCAGAAAAGTCGAATGTAGTTGAAAAAGTGTTCACTCGCTCACTACTCGTTCTCACAGTCTCACAACATCTTAAAACCTCATCTTTTTTCGATAGGCAGTTAGAATGCGACTCGAGAGCATTTTTCAGTACATCTCATCGATTCTACTGAAATTTTATTCTGAAGCTTCCATTTCGCCAAAATGAAAAACTTTGCTTCTAAAGAAGACGCGATATAAAATCAACTCTCATGATCAAAGTCATCGTTTAAGACATCTTGTAAGAGGAAGATTCTCACCAGGAGTCACTTATATGATGTAATCTCTATGAAAATAGTTCTCGACTAATATCATAGTTTCCAGTAAGCTTGAGAAGAAACGTTACAGTTCTTTGAACCAGAGAATCATAAATACCTATTCGAACTCGTTGTGAATAATTATCAACATCATAAAATTGAAGATTTAATTATCCTACGCAATTTGAATGTTGAATTAATATGACAACAAGGTGAAAAATCAACTTTAAGCAATTAAATGCGGAAAAACCATATGAATTAAGATACAATTGAAATTTTTAGCTGCAAAATGAAATCGATAAAGTACGGGGAGTGAGGCGAAACGATGAGGCGTTGAGCAGAACTCGGGTAGCCGACGATGAAAAACTGTGGCCCCATCGCTTCATGCAAATTATATATGTCCTGCCGTTGAATTATAGCATGAACCGTAATCGAACTTACGGCTAGAATACAAAGATAAGAAATCTTATGAAATGTACTGCTCGTTTATAGTATTGTTATCAAAATACCCACCTACCACTCAGTGACTAAAACAACTAATCACAAACAATTCATAACAAAACTATTCCTGAGGCTGCATAAACTTTAGGACTTCCACTACTTATCAAAATTCCAAACATAAATTAATTAGAGAAGAATCATCACTCGCTTTCTTTATCAACTTGAATTCCTTCTTGCTCTAAGACTTTTGATCTACAACAGTAGAATGAGACGATAGAACAGATAGATTCTGGTGACAATAAAGAACACTGATCTACTTAGTTCCAAAACAAGAGTTTTATTAGCACCGTGAACATAAGTAACAAAATTACAGTACATCAGTAGTGCAAAATAAAATAATTGAATAGAGTACAAAATACTAACCTCTTTCATGCGATTTTTCACCCATAACTTAATCTTAGCTGACTTTTCAAAGATTATTTCGTCTTCTGGTGAACGGATTGACGATGATAGTCTTTCGGTCATTCGCCAATACAGAACGAGTCAGTATATGAAGGCAATAAACAAAACAGTGGATCTCGAACGAACCAATGAGCAAATAGAACAATGAAAGAGAACAATTGGTAGTCCTCTTCAAAACCGTGCAAGCTCGAAATGGATTCCAAAAGCCAACTTTTCACATGCCACACAAGCTCTGAAAAACACAAATTAGATAAAAAAATATCATATTGGTGAATTCTTGCGGTACGAGATCGGTTTTTTTTTTCGATCAATACAACACATACACATTAGAAATAACAAAATGAAACATAAAGTTTTCACGGTTGAAACGCCAAGTAACAAACATACTTTTCGTCAGAAAAATTATGACCTTGATTTATCACTTCAAAATAGCAGAAGAGAAACCACAAAGGGATTGCGAAGCAAAAAAGGTGACTTATAAGCGCTATGAAGCACGCAATTGAGTGGCTGCTTTGTAAGAAATTGCTGAGGAATATTTACATTTAGTGATATGCTGATGGGATCCATGAAAATCTATTAAAGTGATATGCAATGGTTGTAGGTGTCATAACTCCATACGAGAAATTAATCATTAGTTTGGTTTTCGTGCCAGTTCATCTGAGACTTATATTCTTCCAGAGTCGACAAAGTTGCACAAGATTTGTGTATAAAGGTTATAAGGAAAGTGGCAGCTCACACATACTATATTGAGTTCCGCTTTTGGATTTCAATAGAGCACTCTTTGTAACGTATATTATATAACATAACAAAAGGATTTGAGGTCACGGATGGACATGATAGTTCATTTCCCATTCCAAACCTGACCATTTCATTTCTAACAGAATAGTAGACTTGTTTGAAAAACTAAGCAAGTACAAGACTGAGAAACGGTTGGCTCTGTAATCCATGTATATCAAGTAATGAATTGAGCTCTTCAGTGAGGCACGATAATGCTAGCAAAACTCGAATGACGTCATCACACACCTACATCTATGAAGGCACCGTTTATTAGTAACTATTATGAAAACAAGGAAAACTGTTGTTTGGATGAAACATGTTATTTTTTTTCTATATTCGCTTCTATTTCTTCCAGAAACTTCTATTGTTTTTCATTTCACTGCACATTACCACAAAAAAGATCAAGCACCAATATAGTGCGGTAAAAATACACTAAAATTGAATAGTTCAGTCGATATACCTTCAAGGAGTCCTCATCTATTTCAAACTCCGGCAGTTTATTTTGTCTTTTAGTGCAATCAATTTCTGAAATCATTATGATAAATAGAATTCCTCACTCATATGATGCAATGATTGATCAAACTAATAAGCACTTGAGAAGAATCTAGACCCGAATTTGATCGAAAAATCAAACATGTTAGTAGAAATGGAAAAGAACGATTGAGTTAGAAAGAGAGTTCAGAACTCATTGTTTTAGCTTTATATATTAGATATTTCTATTCAATATCAATGGCGAAAAATACACATTTGATGATATTCACCAAAACTTTTCAATTAAGTTGATTTGTTCTTGCAGCTGACATAAAAATGCACGACAGATTTTGACGAATAGACTTCTAGAATACTCAGTATCGACGTTCTAACGAAGCAGTTCAGTGATCGTCCACATCTTCTACTGTATCTACATTATGCGTATCATATGTTCTAACGAATGTATAATTTTGGGTACAACGTACCTGATCCCGTGCAAAGCGTTTTGCGAGGAATATATTGCTAAAACTAGACCCCCTCTTTGCATTTAAATAAAAGAGCACCTAGATGTAGAAACAAAACATAGAAAAATACACCACTGGGAGAACGTGGAATTTAAAGGCCCAACAGTGTTGATTATGAGGTTCAAGTCAAATTTCTTATGTATTAAAGTAACATATCAACGAGGAATTTCTTGGAGACATGCCAAAACGCCTAGATTGGACAAAAAGGACGACTGTGCAGTAAATCGTAACTTGATCCCACCATGTATGAAGTTGATATTTCAATCAAAAAACAAATATTAACATGATAACATCCCATCGAACAGTTCTCACCGTTCCGCTAAAAAATTTCTGCTGAAATGCTCTCGATTTTACGAATCTGACTGAATGATTTAAGTATTTAGTTGAAAATTTCGTTTGCTTGAATCATGGAAATATCTAAAAGAATGGGAAATAAGTTGGAGCTATTCAGGCTCTGAGGAAGGTGACTTCGCCAAAACGTTAGCTATTATTCAATAAGTGTTATACGACAACATCGTATTATTGTTGAAAAAGAAAACGATATCCACGCTATATGTTGTTGAGAAAAAGCTAACTCGAAATTCATCACGAGTTACTTGGACTGCGCGTAGTTGCTAAAGTGTTCCGCTCTAGCAGGACTACGTACTACGTAATCGTTTTCTCTGGAGTACTTCACATTTTTTCTCACATTGTCGCCATCTCAACATCATTTTACTTCCACGTTACATTTGAAAAATGCTGAGTTGTTCGTGGTATTTCAATATTGTGACTGTATCGTTATCGTATTCTAACTGCAACGCACTGAACGAAACAATAAAAGATTTTGATAGGACAAAAATCAATAGTTATTATTTCAATACAAATTTGGTTAAGGAAACTTTTATCTTAGAAGGATAGTTGTTATGAGCTATGAGATTGGTAACCTTGACGAATAATGTATTATATGATCGACGGCAATGTCACTATAAAACCCTAGGACTAATAGTTTACAATATTCATACTACCACAAGAATAAAGTAAAATCATAAATCGTTTGTTACCAATTCATGTCGACTGGAGAACATCTTTTACTCTGACAAACCGGCAGAATTTATTCTAAAAATTCGGCTCTTCACAATAACATAGAAGAAGATTGATGGATAACAAAAGTAAGAAAGCAAAGCATCAACATTGAGAATCTGTGTGGCAATCGGTGTATTCAACTCTAGCAATACAGTACGTTGCCTGAGGCGACTTCGTCTTTATTCGTTTAGGGCGGAATAGAAAAAAGGACTAACACCGTAGCATCTCCAACCATTTATCAAAAATCGTAAATTAAAATAAAATTGTCAGTCGTTATACTTATTCTTTATTTTAATGCAACCGTTTCAGAGTGACAGAATTTTTTGCATATCATTATAAGCAAACATGACTGACTTTGTCTAGCAGAAGCGTACTTCTCAACGAAATCACTAAAATGGTATAAATTGAGGATGGAAACAAATTGAGGATTCCCTTTACATCAGAAATAAAAGTAATTTGTAATACAACGTAAGCGATTATTCACTACGTGTCGTAGTTCT
This sequence comes from Dictyocaulus viviparus, assembly GCA_000816705.1. NCBI lineage: Eukaryota > Metazoa > Nematoda > Chromadorea > Rhabditida > Metastrongylidae > Dictyocaulus > Dictyocaulus viviparus. The sequence continues at coordinate 96,583 of KN716280.1, read as the reverse complement.
AAATTTATAAATTGGAGATATCGTATGTAGAAAAGCATCAATAAACACAATATCACTTCAGAACGCAATATAACATCCAATTTAATAAAGAATAGAAAAAAGTAATTTTCCACGGAATAATATTGATTTTGGATTACTGGCTGACTCATCGAGCTGACAACAGCGTTTGTAATTTCGGCTATAAATTTTAAATTACTTACTTCATGACGAAAAAACAAAGCTACCATTTCTTAAGCAATGATCTGAAAATTTTGAATCGTACAGATCTGCAAAGATGAATCAAAGTGAGAGACCTGACTAGCGAAAAACGAAAAGAAATAAATTTGTGAGGGAAAAACTATGACGAGAACAGATTTGTAATCAGCAAACTAATAACGGTTGACTAGAATTACTATGAGGTACAACACGTTATCATGGTACTAATAAATATTTTACATTATTCACTTTTTTGTAATATATAATATAAACACTAGTGCGACAACCACTATGAGGCTGAAGCATTTTCTTAGCCATACCTAAACAACTGCCATAACAAATCTACAATCAAAGTCAAAATTATTAATAAAAAAATAATTCAAAATTAATAAATAAACCATACAAACTGTTGCCACAAAAAAGAAGCTAACAATTTCAGATAGGCTTAAGTTAATATTTGTTCGTGTTTTATCTAATTGTACGTATTTTTCCTAGAATAAATCACAACCCGATCACTGCTTGGATTTCCAGCTTCTGTAAGACTACGACAATGAAAGGACTAGAAGTCCGAAATGATCTTCTAACACTAAGAGTATGTTGATCTTGACAACCATACGAATGGCCATATCTTTTATGACCTAAAAAATTTACAGAACTATTGAAAACTAGGAGTGGCACAGTAACATTTTTTTGCTCCTATTTACTAATATAATTTAATACAGCGTTCTACATGATGACGTATGCATAATTTTAAATAAATGAAAGCTTTCAACCAAAAGATTCAATTGTTTTAAGTGTTAAATCTTTCAAATAAAACGTTAAAATTAAAGTGATACCTCACAGACATAGTTATTAAATAGTAACACTTTTTATGTTCAAGCAATGAGCGCTTTGATGCCAATGATTTGGAATGAATGACCTTCGAGAGCAAAGACACTGGTATTCGGTTAGGATAACAAATGACCAATGGGTAACTCCAGTTTGACTAATGGGTGACTCACATGCTCATCGATCCAGCTGCTTTATTTCCCTAACAACCGCAGCAGTCTTGACTCGAAATTAATTCTCAACAGGGTTGTGCGCTTCGCGCACAACCGATAAGTAAATGAGACCTGCTAGAGGAAAAGCCGAGTCTGAAATTGAGGATGTTGCATGTAGTGAGCTTATTGTGAATAGAGGAATCTTACTTTGATGAGCTCAGTTGCATTTTCTTATGACATTTAGTTAATAGAACTCAGTTTAACCAGATCAATGTAATGTATGTGAAGCGATTATGATAGCTAAATAAGCAAAATAAGAAAGAAGAATAATTAGACCAGCAAACGTCATTCTAGCTTTTTTCTTTTCAACCTATGAGAATTCTTGTTTGCACAAATGAGACTAAATGAAGTCTTCATGTCATACAAATGACCTAGTTTCCTCAGTATCCCTCAGCATTTCTACTACTCCAGTAGATTTTGTTTGACGTTGGTTCAAAAATGCGACTACTATATTCGATGCTTTCCCTGCTGAGGAATCAATGATTCTGGATTACGGGACCAAATCGTCTTTATCGTAAGGCTTAACGATGATTTAAAAATGTCATATTGACGTTAATAATGTGAATTATCCTAAATGAAACATGACAAGTATAAATAGCATAATAATCAGAAATTTATGCATAAGCATTACGTATTCATGACAACAGAATAGTGGTCGTAATATTTACCATAATTCTAATTATTTTTTCTACCTCACACGAATTTATTCGACATAGTGCTTCATACTGGCGGCAATCCATAAAAGTTTATATTCTTAAGCAAAGAAGATATAAGAAACTGTAAGGTATTGTATATATACAAAGTTGCAGAAAATTTAGTTTAAAAACCAATTTTGTCATTTTTTCCACATATCTAATGATTTTCTGGGATTTTCAAAGCATCGTATATTATGAAATGCGTTAATGTTGTTATACTAAAGAAGTACACTTGAAAAAGTATATGTATTCAAAATTACGAGATCAAAGATCAAGAACCCAACTAGATTAGATATAATTTTGTAAGAGAATCAAAAACTCGTCCTCAATTTCTAGGAAAGCAGACATAAAGAAAAGCATCGGATTGGATTGTCTACGCTCCATTAAGTGTAGTTCGACTTAGACGATGCGCTTTTGGAATAATAAACATAAATTCGTACAATTAATATGCTAAAACATGTAAAAGCCTCATCAGTTGTTTCATTTACTTCTTTCTTTCTTACATACACTTATGGAAAAAAAACTAATGAAATCTATTCTAAATGGAAACTTTTCGCTTTCATATGCTTTAACTGGTATTACTTATCAGTCCAGTCCCATCATGAAACCGATGTTTATTAACTGAAGCTAATGAATTGTTTGCGTTCATATAATGACACTAGCAATGATAATGAATCGAATTTTGAGAATAAAGAGTCTTCAGAGTTCGAATTGAGGAAACAGAAGCGAAGAATCTACGACAAGCATTCAAACACTACAGCTACGCTCTCATGACAGTTTCTCTCTAGCTCTTTCGGTTTGTTCTTTAGAATATCAAAAAACACATTCTCTGCAAAACTTCTTTGACTTTTCATAGATTGAAAAAAGCATTAAGAGACACGACGAGTAGACGACTAACTGGATGAGATACAAATTCTATGGTAACATTGTTCTAATGATCAGCAAACGGAGCAAAGAAGTCGCCGGCACAATGTAACCCAACATTTTGGAGAAGAATTTTTTTCCTCAAATTCTTATTGACCCATTACTAATAGTGGCGCCTCATTTCCCTTCAGACTATCTTATGATACTTTCTTCCTTTCTTTATTTTCTCACTTTATCTTACTTTCCACAGTGCCACTCACGTCAATCTTCATTCGCTTACAAAAATTTACTAATTGATTTTATAAAAGCAACATGATATTCATGAAAAAATCACAATGCATTTAGAAGTTTCACAAGAATGTCATTGAAGGAATAGTAGTACTGTAGCCAATGATTTTTTTTTGATGGTAATGACGGAAAAGTGCAATCAGAACATAGGTAGTACGAATGCGCTTATTTTGCCAGTCAAAATATTTGAATGCACAGCAAGTGAATTGTAATGACATCAATGTCATTCTAATTTTGTTACATCAAATCGAAACCACTATAGAATCATCTGCCGACTGAAAAATGTAAATGAACTGTTGTTGGTGAACATCGCTTTACCTCGATAAAAAAAGAATATCCCCGAACTTTCAAAGCAGAAAAACTCACCATAGCATTATGGCTTTTCTTCAACTGCACACGACGACCGCTGGCTGTATTGCGAAAGAAATTTCGATTTTTCATTAAAACGAAAAATGCATTGAATAAATTCTTATATGTATCTCTAAGAATACACTAATCGTCTTAAATCCACAGGGAAGCGAAGTATAGTTGAAAGGACTATTTGAAATATTAAATGCTCTTAAAGAAAACAATGATGCTAAATGTGGTCATCAGGAGAGCTTACTAATGCCGTCGCGAAATCCTCAAAATAGTATCATGCGTAGCACTGGACTCAGTTGGCTTGTCAGAACCAATAATCACAAAGCGTTATGCATTAAAGCCTGTGGAAGTTATAAAACGCCTATGAATTCAAGATCGGCACAGTGAAATACAGACTGAAAAATGATATTCTCCAAAAAGAAGGTATTCCATACAAGCTCATGAAACATCAGCAAACGGAAGAATATTGGACTTACCCTACAAAAAATTATGAAAAATTCGAAAATTATCAGCAGCTCTATTTCAATGTAATATAACTCAAAAGCGTTGACACGAAGCACACAGAATAACTGTTGGACTCCTGAACAGATTCAGTGATACCACTCGATCATTGCGAAAATCGGGAAGGATTACTTGGAGTAGTTCAAAGATCTTCAATATAGTCTTCATGTTGATTGATGAGAATGGGATGCCCTCGAACGACGCTATCTACGGCAGTGAATCACAAAGCGTAGATGAGATCAGACATCGGATAATATATTGCTATTTGTAGCATATCAAATGAGAAAACGATCCAGCCACCTCTAATTGAATCGCAAGGAGTGACCTAGGCGAGGTCGAAGCACCAGATGGTTTTACGGAGACGATCTGCACCATTCTGTCATCACAAATGTGAATGTACTTGAGAACGTTATCTATAGCTCAGATGTTGAGAATTTCGGAGATTTTTCCTATCTATTAATGATTAAAAATGTTCCCATTCTTTCAAGTTCTATTTGATACATACTAATAAATTAATTGAATTGATAAATAGTAACAACTGCCTGCTATCCCTAATGACAAGCAACATTTCATAAAAATTAGAGTCAAAATCATCAAACATCATCAAATCATCAGTCGAATTATTATACATCCAAAATTCACGTATGCATTACGAGCAAAGCGTATTATCCAAACTCAGCAATCCTCTAAAAAGAAGCATGATCGAATTCAAGCACACATTCTGATGATAAGCGTTCCGGCATCGCTGTTTTAGTGGATCCCGTCCCGAGAGGCTTGAACGAAACCACTAATGGCTTGTGCGCGATCGGCTTAGACTGACTGATAGAGAGGGAGACCACTAGTCCAACGGCTCAGCTGGTATTGCCCGCTGGTTGTTGCGTCACAATAAACGCACATTTGCATATCGGTAAAAGGATTACGCTCTTACGAACGAGACACGTGGAGAGCGAATGGACATTTTCCTTGATGGTAACGATTTCATTGGCACAAAAACTAAATTTCAAGCGTTGCGCTATTTCCCTAGATTGCTGCGGTTCCAGAAAACAAGTTCTAATTAACTATAATAGACGCAATAATATTATACGAAATGAGTTTAGCAAAACTATGATGAGTGCGACAAGCATTAACTCATATTATTTCGAATACGTTTCCATAAAAACATATAGGAAGTTGCTTTTCAAAAAACATGAAAAATCAACAAGATAAAGCCACTATGTGGCAATTCAGCGCTGTTTCCTTACTATGAAAGTTGTTAGAGAAGGAGAGTATCGTAACTTTTGAACATTTTCATTGTAGATGGTCACCAAAAATAATACTGCAGTAGATTTGAAATTCTTGTCCATGTTATTATTCGCTGGACACCGTCTACCTCCTCCTAAACTCCCTTTTTTATTCTTAAAGAAGATTTTAAATTCAATTTCATAGCTTTCCCTTCCGTTCAATAGCAACAAGCGAGACAGTCACATAACCCAGATTGGATAATTATGGAGAAAAAAATAAATTGTCCATAATGTACTTGAATTCAAACCATGTTATTTTCTTGTTCCTAACAAACACCTGCCATTTTACAGCAATATATACGCAATCTAGTTGTCTACATTAGCAAAATAGAGGAGAAACTTTAAATAAATTAACTTCGACCATATATAACGATGTTCGGTAACATTAACAAAAAATCGATGCAGTTTAATCTTAATAGTCAGGCTGTGATATGGATTTTTGACAACATTTTGCCCAAAGGCAGTTTATATTGGGGTCGAATGGGAGAGGAAAGAAAAATAAAGCAAGCCATTTTCGTGTCTGCAAAATTTCATTGCACGTCATAGATCAACGAGATCAAATACACAATGCAACAATGATAGAGCATTCCATGAAATGCATTCAATTTTAAGCTCAAACGAAAAGCTACCAATTAAAGTCTGAAGACCAAGAGAAGCGAAATATGCTCGTAACACTGCTGACATTAATATTATTATACAGATACATTTTTTTGAATAGATCAACTCATTTGTTATTGTATGATAATGGCGTTCGATTCGACCATCAACAAATTTCCATTGGACAGATATATAAATGAACGAATTAAAAATACATTAACCAATTACTGGTATAATAGTGAGTAGCGAAAAAGTGGTCCCGTGCTTTTCTTAGCTTAGGCTTAACCTTGTCTGAATGAAAAGTACAAATTTACAATACGAATAACCATAAGAGTGGAAATGTATCAATACAATGATGTAGAGCATATAAAATGATTAGAATAAGTTGCAAACATCATATCACTTGCAAGAAAAGAAATTTATAAATACAATTGTAAAAATCGATAAGAAACAGATACGAAATATTTTAATGTATTTGACAGAAGTTTTATTTCCGTACATCAACGAAAAAACGTCTCTATTGAAAATAACGATAAACAAGAAATGAAATTAAAGAAAGAGAATGAATGTGATTTGATTAAAAGTATGAAAAGTGTTCTTAACATAATCACTCTATATGTCGACTGTTATCTGAACAATCGCTACCAAATGAGCTTCTACTTACAAAAGCATCCACTTCAATTAATATAAGATGATCAATAACGGACAGAAGTGCTACGTTTCACAAAGTATTCATGAAATTTGTAAATAGATATGTAATAAAAATCTATATATTTTCTATTATGATCTTTGATGCAACGAGAGTAAATATTGGCGAAATTTCTTCAAAACTTATACTACAACATGATATTCTATACAAATTTCACTTTTTTTATACTATAATGATCATAAATATGTAGTCATTCATATATCTGCACTTACAAATTCAAATCCTTGTTTGATCATTTGAAAGCAATAAAGAATGTCAGAAACGTTTTGCAGCTGCAGCAGTTTTTAACCGAGGCCAAACCAAGGAAAATCTCTGCAATGAACATTTAAAATCTCTCAATTTTTAGTATGAAAGTGATTTAGTGTAAAGAAGAACAATTGCTAACATTCACAAAGCAATAAAAAATGCAAATGTCCACATTATTCCAGTCCGATAGCATGCTTTGAAATATGATATTCGTTCTCTCCTTTAGGATGTTACTTGAGGTTGATGATCATATTGAAGTAGTGCGTGTCTTAGGAGTAATGGTTTTTGATCCATGTGCGAAAAATATTGATTAGATATGGAGAGCTAAAAATCCAGTCCTATCAACAATGTTGGCACATCATTTCACACAATATCTGTTTGATTATAAGATTCTTAGCATAGAGAAATTGTTTAAATTCACACGTACATTGGTGCTTATCACTCAATTTCAGCTCCTGACGATAAAACACCTTTCGAAAGAGTTAAAATTTGAAGAGGATGTTTCACACTAAATAAGCCTATCACGACATTCATTTAAGATGTCCGCAGAGCAATAAATTGCAATCAAACTTGTATTGTTTCAAAATTAAATCTTCATATAGCAAAATGAACGAAGTTACGAGGATTTCACGAGAAATGATTATGGGTCAATCAAGTTTGTAAACATTCTCAAGTTATGCACAAATTCTATTCATCTATCGACAATTTTAACAGCTAAATTCTCACCTTTAAGTTTGATTCATCAAATAGTAGCTTAATGTTGTTACGTTATCTGATTTACAGAAAAATTCAAATTGTTTCTTTTCTATACTGATGTGATTGTTACATCAGACTAGATCATCATAGCGGCGTTGTTGTACTAATATCCATACAACTCTTTTAACTACATAATCTTCTTAACTATAGTTATTACGACTTATTCTGATGCGCTGATGAGCTAGATACGATAAGAAAGAAGTATTTGAACCGTAAGAATTGTAAAAGTACTTATTTTGACCATTTAATTTGTTGCAGATACAAAGACTACGCACGAAGAATTCCTAATGATTTCCACAATGGCACTAATAAGAGAATCCAGCAATTCCCGCAACGCAAAAAGTGCTGGCGAGGAAGAGAGCAGCACAATTTTCGACGAGACGTATTTTCGAATGCTATCGATATGAATAACATCTGGACGTGGTACATCTAAAAAAGTGCATAGTGCATTATGATGAAGATGGGATTTTCGGAATAATTTTACACCGTATGAAATTGTATACAGTTGATGTTGTATGTTTGTATATTAACAAAATGATGCTTTTTTATCATTTAGAGATAAAGTAAGCAAAGACGAGATCGCTATTGAAGCATACAGCTAAATCAGTGAACAATTTTTTTAAATGACATCCAATTCCAATGCAAGAAGAAACTCTACTAACGGATTGTTGGACTAATTATATTCCAGATAATGAACGTACAAGACGTGGAAGACATTCCCACATATAGCATATTATACACACTCGTCTTGTAATGGAACCGCTGGAGTAAGATTTGCTGCATCTATGCATCACTGAAGGCATGTGGCGCAGTAGTAGAGGTGTCACAGAGACACGCAGGCCCAAATCAGGTTCGCGACCGCCTTTGAGTCAAGCACACCATTCTTTTGAGGTCACTATTGGCATAGAGAAACTATGGTAAGATGAATCTGGGCAAGCGCTGACTTGGTGAAGTGTCAATTCGAGTCACTGAATAGGTCAGTCCGCATTCTATCACCTACCATCATGATATCACGTTTGGCACTAATGCGTAGACGTAATAATTTCGGACCATTTTATATATGATGCAGCAGTGATTGATCAACGACAAAGACAAAACCAATATAATTTCATAACATCATTATCTGTGTAAGCAAAAAATACTTTTTCACCTTTATTTTTTCTAAATATTTTGCACTACAATCCAGTTAATTACAGACCATGCGCATTAGTGATTTCTGAGCTACCACTGATTTAGATAAAGATAAAGAAGATAGAGCTTACATTTAGATAAAATAGTGAAACGAAAGTTGTCCAATGAGGTAAAATTAGTACACGAAACTAATTTAAGATTCCATATCACAATATAAGATTTCATTACACTTGATAAATAGAAATCTCCTTGCTTCTCAAAACATAATCATATCTATCGATGTCTTTTGTATCATGCTCGCACGATTTGACCAAGATCCCAAACCTACACCTGTTTTGAATCAGATCAATAATAATTTAATGACAACCTTTTATAAACATAAAAGAGTAATTCATGATGCAATCTTATCATTATGCCAAACAGCCTTTCTTTACAAAATTAGTGGTATCTGCTCAGCAAGAAAGTGACCAGCGACTAACTGAATGAAGGCCAGCGTCACTAATCGTTCCCAGATTTATCTGGTAGCAATTCACCAATTCTTAAGGCAAGATGAGGTTGGTAAGTTTGGGGACGGACACGAATCCTGATGTTTTTTCGTATCACTGTGCCACGCTGTTTCCCAAATGACATTAAGAAAAACTAAAATTGTAAACTAGTGACAGTTAATAAATCTCCATGATTTACTTTAACAAAAATATAGATTCATCAACGTCTATCTGTTGATATGTGAACAATTGTAATCACCAGCAATCTGTTTATTGTTACATATATGAGCGGAAAACAGAACATATTAGATTACTATATGAACATTTTGTACGACAGGTATTGAACCTTATAGAATAACGAGTTCTGACAAACAAGTAGAGATATTCAACATTCTAACTATACAGTTCACTTATCTGACTCCTTTTTCTAGAGATGCTCTATGTTTTTTCTGCTTGAAATACACAACATAACTGTTTCCTACTCATCACAATACCACCTTATAATTTTTACAATACACACAAACAGAGTGTCGTTATAGCACTTTTTCCAATGTTATTTTTAAAGGCGAATAAATCTGTACGACAATATGGTGACTTCTCTAACTATAAAGTTACGAACACACGTCAGAACTGAATAAATAGTTTAAGAACATTCCCTAAGTAACTGTAAATTAGCCATAGACATATTACTTCCAAATAAAACCACATCTGCTAAAAATAACACTCCATTTGCCTTACAGATCTATAATTTCTTTGATGAAATGTAATAGTAAATTCTTTTTGAAAGAATTTACTAACAAAATCAAACTATTGAGTACAAGTGTCACTATAAATACTGACCATAGCAAAAGTGTAAAACACTCATCTATGAGCACATCAAAAATGCTGTTCTGGTTCTAACCTATTCTACAAATGCTTCAACACATCCAAATTCTCGTATGCCTAAAACAAAAATCTAGCGTATTAAAAGTGAAAATATAGAAATATACCTAATCATTAACTAATCACAATCCAACTGTCACTACAAAAATGTAATATGTGAAAATAATACTTCGATTTAAATTTTATAATGAGCTGATTTCCAAAAAAAAAAGGTTTCAGATGACAAGGAATTAACAATACTTCTGTGACATATGCTAGTAGTATGTTTCATGCTCAACCCATCCTCCAGGCCATCTTCTAATACAGTAACGACGAGCCTCGTCGTAAACAAAGATAAGGACAGAAAATGGAAGAGCGCAAAACCACCAAGAGAATCTATAAACATGTCTATTAAGTGTCTGAAGATGCAGTAAAACTGAAAAGAAGCAAGGCGATTGTTCACCTTAGACCATACATACGTAAACCATTATCAAGTCCTGGGCAGTAACACATGAACCATGCAAGAGCTGTTTCAAACACCAAACCAAAATTAAGCGTCCAATTTGTCATACCCTTAACAAACAACGCTGGTAAGAGTAAAAAAGGAAACTCTGTACGAATTTCTACTCACCTGTTGAACAATAGAGTTTCGCCGTGTTTTTGAAATAATTAAATCAGCCCATTGTACAACCACAATAGAGACGAAGTAGGCTGTTTGACAAGTATACTCAAGAATTTTACGGTTCGCATATGTCTAAAATTATTTATATTCGATATCAAAGGAGAAACCACCGACCTAAATTATACCAGACCCATTCCTGCCCATATGAATCTAGGACATTATTGTAAGCACGTGAATCCCATTGAGCTCTAAGCTGATAAAGATCCTTCGGCCAAAATCCGTTATCAGCCATGATCCAAAAGTATGTGAAAAAACCAGCAGAAGCCTTAAACCGTGCTTTCAACAAGATGATGGAGACATAATAATTTATTTAAAATCATAACCTACTTGTATCATACCGATTTGGCCATATGCAAGAGAAATAAGACGCTCATTCACCAACTTGTCACGAATTGGATCACGAGGCTGCCGCTTCATGATATCAGACTCGGCTTCTTCGTATGCCAAAGAAATAGCAGGCACCTATGATTGAGAAAATAAACATGTGTCACAACCCGTATATAATAAATAAGTACCATATCAGTTCCGAGATCTATGCAAAGAATGGTGACTGTGCCAAGCGGAAGTGGAATACCGAATAATATATATGTAAGAAAAGGAGATATCTCAGGAATATTAGAGGTCAAAGTATATGCTATAGATTTCTTCAAATTGTCAAAAATAAGACGTCCTTCCTCTACTCCAACGACAATCGAAGCAAAGTTATCATCAAGCAAAATCATATCCGCAGCTTGTTTAGATACATCAGAACCAGCTATACCCATCGCTACACCTAAAAATGAAATTGATTAGATTATTATAACTTCGAAGAACATACATGAACAAACCAATCAGTAATTAGTAGTCACATAAAAATTTTTCAAAGTCAAAAAAATTGACGAAATAAGCTGACCAATGTCTGCTTTTTTCAATGCTGGAGAATCATTAACACCATCACCAGTTACAGCAACAATTTGACCTTGCTTTTGGAATCCTTCAACAATCATCAGCTTCTGCTGCGGCGAGGTTCGAGCAAAAACGATTTCGGAATGATTACGAATTATCTGTTAGATACGAGAAAATAAACGAGGGAAAAAGTATAGTAAGTAATAAAGAAGTAAATTACTACTATGAAAATGCATACTTCAGCCAACTGTTCTTCACTCATTTCTCTTAGGTCTGAGCCATGCACAACTGCTGCTTTGGCTTCATGTGGATCCACGTCTTCAACCGGGATCCCACGACGAATAGCAATATCTTCCACTGTCTCGGTGCCTTCACTAATAATACCAACCGACTTAGCAATAGCCTAAATATTGGAAAGGAACGCTTCAACTAACAATGACAAAATTTGAATCATGTTTTCCATTTCCGTATAAAAGTATGAAAGTATTGTTAATGCTTTCTGCGAACTTTAATCCTCTTTGATAAATTTGTCTAAACATAGGTTACCTTGATGAAATAAAAAATGAAATACCTTGGCTGTAATGGGATGGTCTCCAGTAACCATAACTACTTTGATGCCAGCTGATCTGCATTTCGCAACAGCATCTGGCACAGCAGCTCGCGGAGGATCAATCATAGACATGAGTCCAACAAACCGCAAGCCCTTTATAGGGAAATTGATCTCCTCGGTATCAAATTTGAAACCTCGGGGGAATTTGTCAGCCGGTAGAAGGAAGTCGCAAAACCTATAGTATCAAAATCTTGAATTTTTATCTGTCATTACAAAAGGCTTGAGACTGTTTCACAAGACCAATATTAATTTTAGGAATTTTCTGGTGAATTTTGAAAAAATAGCATTAGAATCTACCCGAGCACACGTTCTCCCATGCCTCCCAACTCAAGATAAGCCGTGTTAAAATCAGCACGAAGTTTATCATCTAGAGGCTCTTCCTTCCCATTGAGAAGCATTGTGGAACAAACTATAACATGAACAATGAAATAAATTGGTACAGCTAACAACTACTAACTACTAACAAAACTTTCCTTGATATAATTTCATACAGATTTAAACATTAGATGAATTAAAAACAGAAATGAGAGGACTTTGCAACAGCTACGTACCATCAAGAACTCTTTCCGGAGCACCTTTCATGACAAGCAAATAAGAGTCGCTGTTAGGTATATCATGTATGGACACCTAACAGAAAAATTACATGAAAATAAGCATTTAGTGCAACGAGTGACATTTCAAAAAGAAAAATATCAAATGATATAACCACACCTGGTACTTGTTGGTAGAATTGAACGGAATTTCTGCGACTTTTGGAGATTTCTCACGGACAGTGATTATATTACCAAGGGTAAGTTCTGTAAACTTAAGCAATGCAATTTCAGAAGCATCACCCGTGCAGTCACGACGAAGCACTGGAATATCTTGCTGACCAGGCTTAAACTCTGCCCTAGAAGAAATATGGTTGTTTTTTGAATATTTTGAAAACCCAAAATAACGACAGTTGTAAATAACAAATGTGAAAATAATGACAATTTCATTTTATTACCTATTACATAGAGCGGCAATGCGAACAAGGGCATCCAACGTAGGACCACCTTTGTTAGATGCAGCGCTTGATTGGTTTTCAGTTGTATCACACTCTTCTATTGCCTTATCATACCTAATAATGAACTAAGATCTGTAAGAATAGATGTGTAAAGAATTACTTGTAATTAATCATATTTATTTGAACAATACAAATAAGAAAAGCGTACCACATATGAGCCACAGTCATACGATTTTGCGTTAGTGTTCCTGTTTTATCGGAACATATAGTTGATGTTGAGCCGAGAGTTTCCACAGCTTCCAAATTTTTCACCAAACAATTCTTGCTTGCCATTCGTTTTGCTGTCAAAGTAAGGCAAACTGTTACGGTGGCAATGAGTCCCTCCGGCACGTTGGCGACGATGATACCTAGATTAATCAACAAAGTTAATCATCAACAACAAATTAAGAGATTAATGCAATAGAGCTAACCAATGAGAAAAACAACAGCAGTAAGCCAGTGATAGCCGAGGATGAACGCAATAATAAAAAAAGAGACACCAAGAAATACAGCAACTCCAGTGATAAGATGGATAAAATGTTCGATTTCCCGAGCAATAGGTGTCATGCCGGTATCGAGACCAGATGCAAGGTGAGCGATGCGGCCCATAACCTATATAATAAATAAGGTCGTTCAAATAACAAAATTATATGAATTACAATCAATTAAAATCCACAATATCATAAAAAGCTATATTATACCGTTCTATCTCCTGTATAAATAACAATCCCCTTTGCAGTTCCCTCAACAGCATTGGTAGAGAAGAAAGCAACGTTGCGAGTCTCTAGTGGATTTTCGTTAGTACACTCCGGTGATCGAGATTGTGGTTCTGACTCTCCAGTAAGTGATGAGTTATCCACCTTGATCATTCTACTATTTATATCACTACTAATAACAAAGAAAAAACACTCAAAATCCTTAGAATATCTTTGAACGAGCTTTCATAAGCAATTTAATGACTATTATCATGACCAAGTTTTTAACTATCATCCCTCACCATTCAATAGCACCTCCTTATTATCATATTATTATCACTAAAACCATTTTACATTATTAGCACATAAATTTATTTATGACAACGAGGCGTTTTGTTATTCATACAATTGTCACCTTAATATTTACATGATCATTATTTATTCAACTGATCATTATTCGCACTACTTGCTATTACATTATCATTTAATTGACAATTATCAACATTAATTATTATTGCTATTGCTGCTCGTACTAATAATTTGTTTCTTCTGTATTACCTGACTTCAAACTTTGCCACTAAAATTAGAGCTTGTTCTTTTCAGCAGAGGTCTCATGTTAACGGACACGAATTGTAAACCATTATTATAAATCACCTCTGTTTTGATAGACAGCTAATGACGAAGTGACTCATGACGACACCGTAATGATTATTATGTACTGTGTGCTAATAATACCAAAAAAAGATCTATGCTTTCACACTTTTTTAAAGGCCACCCATTAAATTAAGATCGATCTCAATGTACATAAAATATAAAGGCAGAGAGCAAATGCTTCCAATCTTCATTAAAAAACGTGTTATCGATTGTAACGCATTGACAATTGTAGCTATTTAGGTCGATATAGACAGTGTATGTTCGGTTGATCAAATTAGATAATAAGATAAGATAAGATAATTGTTGGTGTTGATCAATCCCTTGTGGTGGGATGCGCCCCCGCATTCATGTTCAACGTGATATCGTGGAGGTGGTTGAATGCGTGCGGGGTCTATACAATGACCTCAGATGATCACTCTTCACCAAGTCAGTGCAATTTATCTTACCAAAAATCCTCTGGTACAAATTTACCGACACCGGAGGGAT
>KN716280.1:47023-81436 GCA_000816705.1 Dictyocaulus viviparus | reverse complement strand
TCCCCGCAGCTGGGCGCCGCTTCTGACGCCGACCTCCCTTGGGGCGGATTACCGCGCCCGGGGGGGAATGGCGGGCTTGGTAGGCCTGGGGGGCGGCCACGAACTGAATCGGCCGGCGTGTCACTGCGGCACCTCCACCACTGAGCCACTGCGCCCCCTGCTCAAATTAGCAAGCAAAATTCTTAATTGCCTCATTGTATACCAAGAGAAGAGACTCATCACCTATGAACAACACGTAGCCTTAAAATTACAAAAGTAATTGTAGAGGAGGAAAGCCAATTGATTTTCACAATAAAGAATTTAAATTTTACATCACTTCGCTACCTTTGATAAGTAAATGACGAACAAAATATGAAATGCTCAATGATATGACAGACAAGAGGACCAATTATACCTTTACAAACTTGTGATGGTTATTTTCCCAACATGCTATAAAAATGGTCCACAGTACAGCAAAAAGCATTTCACATTTCTTCGCAGTAACATTTCAGTCAAAATCAACAGTTTATTGTTGCAAAAGCATTTAGCATGGTTGAAAAACATATATCTTGTGAGCTTGTCAATTTCGCAAAAGAAACCTGCTACGACCAAATGAAACGAGGATAAATAAGATAAGATGATATACGAAAAAAATTGTATTTTGCCAACCACACGAATGTGGTCAACACAAATTCACAGCAAAAACTGAAAAAAGTACCAATTGCAAGGAGATGATCAAAACCATCTCAATATTAGTATTGATTTACTACACACAAAATTAACTCTATGTCACAGAAGTTGCTCGATTTGATTACGAAAAAAAACACTCATGTGCGTTATTGAAAATAAATAATGCGCAATTTTAGACTGTAGCAATCAGGTTAACAATGGGGTGTGTAAAAAAGCATAATGTAAGTTTTTCGCAATAAATATTAAACGAAACTAGCAGTTTAACAGTTTGTACGTCAAATTTTTACACAGTTGTAAGTGTACATGTTTAACTACTATTTCATTTCACATTTTCGGTCAAGCCTGTCAACTGGACAAATTACTTGAAGTGAATAAGTAGTGATTTACGACACCTTCACAATTCTTTGCCATATAGGCGGATTATAAATAGCTCCAAGAAAGAACATAATTTCAAACAAAAGGGGCTTCAAAATTTGATTTAACTTAGAACAAACCAAAAAACATTCATATCTAAAGGTATAAAATAACTTTCTCGTGAGCTCTATTTATTGATAGATATTTGCAGAAAAAAAAAACCGCATGGCCATGTAGGTGTCCAATTCAAAACCTGTTAATAACTCTGTCCTGCTAAGAAATCTCCCAAAAAAACCAATATTAGCATACCTTGAAACCAAAAGCAGAGATGACTCGAATATCAGCAGGTACACGATCTCCACCTTTCACTTCAACTATGTCACCAACTACGAGCTCTTCGGTGCGAATTTGTTGCTTCTGCCCATCACGATGAACAAGAGCAAACTAAACACATCATATACAGATTTATTCAGAAATTATTTCAAAGATGATAGTTGCGATAAAATGTTCTAAAAACTGCAAAAAGATGAAAATTTGATAGTTGTGCAATTCAAACAGAAAAAATAAACGTACAGTAGGAACCATGTTTTTGAATGACTCCATAATTTTACTTGATTTGCTTTCTTGGTAATATTGAAAACAACCAGTGATTACGACAACAGTCATCAAAACAATTCCGAGGTATAACTACAATTACATATGTACCGGATTGGTAAGAAAGAGAAAATAGGAAATATAGCTACATTATCTTTTGATGGGTATTCCATAGTAAAATAATCGACCGAGTAAGCGACGTAGCATAAAAAAGCCCCAACCTAAAATAGAGAATTGGAATGCGGATGATTTCTATGTTTGAACATTTTATTTGATAGGTACTTTCAGTTGAAATTTTACTACATTCCAAATCATTGAACGTTTATCATACCCAAAGAAGGAGTGCGAATCCTCCGAATAAATTTTTACAGAACTTGATCCATTCAGGAGTGGTTCTGGGCGGAGACAAAGCATTAGGTCCATCACGTGCAAGAGTTTCCGCTGCCTTTACCCTTGTCAAACCCTAAATTTACCACTATTGCAAAATATTCAAAAAAAAATATTTCCTACTCCTCTTTTTATTCTAAATACAATTTGTGCAAATATTTTGCTCACGATGATCCGTAGAGTACTTCGACATTAACCACTTTCGAAAGTTACAGCACAAAATAGAACAGAAGAGTGAAACTCTCTTCAATAGTTCTCTTCATTGAAAACGATGACTAATCACCTTACATTGTGTGGATTCAACAAGCTCTCTGTTCAAACATATTTTTAAACACGAAAACGAGGACCAAGAGCAATCAAATTTTCTTATGAAAAAAAACTTATTAAAATAGTTTGTTGATGCATGATAGGAAAATCAGAATTGATTAAGTTTTCTTCTATTCAAGACTTAAGGGTGATGAAAAAAATATATAACATGAAAGTCCGCTTGAAAATTTATCAAATTAACAACCGGTCTTCCCGTCGAGTTCTTGCGGTAGAAGCGATTACACTATACAATTTCGGGGTTCTCTTTGTGTTTACCAGCTCTGATAAAGTGCCGCTTGAGAAAGTGCTCCATAAATTACTTTGCAAGTTATTTAAGCAGCATTTGCATAAATTTTCTCAAGAATTGCTATATAAAACTGCTTGTTCAAAATCAAGAATGAAATGAAGTAAACAACCAAGACAAAACAACATCATGACACCACCAAATTAATGATAAGCTAAGCTAATTTCACACATATTGAAGCCCTATAAAATTAAGTGATTTTTGATTCAATAAACTTACTGTTTCGATATTTGAACCGTATCTTGCAGCCAACTCCTCAAGAGGTATAATGTGTTCATCCTGGAGAATGACACTTTGAAATACTTCAATACAACGATTTGAATATAAACTAACCATTTTGACCTCCTGTTTAAGTTCATAAAGGTCATTCGCTTTATCTTTTGCTTTGCCCATTGTCTAAAATGATATGCTGGGAAAGTTACTTGACTAATCAATCTGATTTACAGAACATCATGTTGTGCGATTACTATTGAATAGTGGCTGAGCAGAGATGACTCTTTTGTGTTTTGAAAATCAAACCAAGATTCATGATAGATGAAATAGGCAGAGGAAATACAAAGGAGAGCTACTGTGAAAAGTGTATGACTAACAGTCAATCAGGCTCCGAGAATGTAAATACAAAAAAAATTCAAATAGTCTTACAAAAACGATGAGACAAGAAAACAAAGATTACTAATTCAGTTAGGTGTAAAAAATTGGAATGTTGACCGGTGTAAAAACAAAAAGCTACAAACAGATTAGGACTAAACAGCTGTTGGGACTTGTAAGTAGTGAGGCTTTTTAGCTTTACAAGTGTTGAGAACATCCGATTCTTCAAAGAGAAAAGTTTTTCCATCTCTTCCTGAGATGGGTTGTTTAGACATGGGCGTATCCAATGACAAATTTCATCTCAAACCTACATTGCATGTCCTTGAACTAACTTTCACTTCATTTAAAAATGTTAATGATAAATCAATAACAATTTTGTCAATTACTAAGACATCGACACAATTCAATTTGAATGACAACATCTAGCATTTTGAGATTCTGGAAAAAACTAAACGTGTAAACCGCAAATGAACGAACACATCAAATAAAACTGTCGAGACTTGAGGCTTAACTGGCATCCAAAGAGACGAGAGTATGAGGCTAGGGAGAGAAGCTTGCGAGAGCAAGCCGGCTGTCACAGCTTCGTCTAATCAATAGCGTTACCCACACTGCCATCACAGCCTGGCAGACCCAAATGAATTCGTTAATGGATGTAAGAGGGTATTCGTACAACGTAATGTTGAATTCCGTTTTTCGTAGTAAACTGATGTTCTCGACTTGCATATGGCAATCAGTATCACATGTAATTATGTTATGAACTTGTATTTCAACTATTCATATAGTTTAACTATTACATAGCGCTCTACCATTTATCTAACTTCAATAATTAGAAATTATTTATACGTCGATAGTGTTATAAAACCAACCATAAAATAGTCAACGTCTATATTCCATTCCTAAATAGTTTTATAACAGATCACCAATTAGATTATCAAAAATCCACCGAGAGAAAACTTATCACGTGACCACTCTTACGCCATAACTCAACACTAAACTCGTCATCATTGTGACTACACTGAATTTCTATTTCTTTTAGCATATGTTCATATGATAATATAATGAAATTCAATTTAACTAACTATGCTGCTAGGATTTCTCGCAATGAAAATTATACAAAAAACAACTCAAACACGCCATTGAAAAAATTACAAATCATCCAACAAAGTATTTAACACAAAAAACACATCAATAAAGAAAAATCAAATACCATCCACAATTATTTCACACAAACGTTTAGAAAAAAATTCTCACTGGAAATTTTTGGCTGAAAAAGCTGAAAATTCGAAGAATGCGTTTATCTGTATCTCCGTATTAACATCGAGTATAGGGAAATTGAGGAGCTTCAAATTTGATTCAAATTTGAACAAATAGAAAACCGAGGAAAGCATTAGCATTCAGTACAGCCAATTTGCTTTATAATGAAGAAATAAGTTCGCGAAACAATTTGTAACATAATCTCTCATAGTAATTTATTTATCTTTCTACCAACTATAATATGTTATAATAGGCTTATATTGTATACAAACGCTCTTACAAGTCAATACATCACCGTTCGTAGCATTACTCTCAACGAAAAAATATTCAGAGTGAATATTTCATTTATAGTAATTGTTATATCAAATCATACGCTTAAAGCTTTGATTGTTAAGGACAAAGTGTGCAGGCTTAGAATTCAAACTGACATAAAGAAAATGTATACGACGTTGAAATCATGGTAAGGAATTAACTGTTTTGTTGGAGTCAACGAAAAGAAAAAAAGGCGACACACTCATGGCGTTCTAAATAGTGTAAGAAAAATAAATGCAGGTCGACGGAACACTTAGCAAAGTAGATGGCTATGCCTTCTATGACAAAGTTTTTAGTGGGAAGGAATTCCCGTGTAACCACAAGCGATTTTGCGAGTAAATGATTTCTGGTGTTGTCAAGTGATAAGGTTTTCTTTTGTTTAAACGTAATGTAATATATTACCTTGTGTGTTTTAATTAAAGAACAAGTTTTGCAAAAATCACGCCATCATTCTATATTCTAAAAGTTCATGGGAGCAATCTATGACAGAAAAAGGAGACTCAAATAAAAGTTGGACAGGAGCTGATTATCAGTACACAAAAACACGTGAGCACTTCTGCTCACGAAGTAGTAAAACAAAGTATAGATAATTGCCATAGTATTTTCATTTTCTATCAACTATGATATGTTAAAATGGTGTTCTCATGTCCCTAATGATGGTGAGTTAGTCACAAAAATTGGAACCTCAGACGTTGAGAAAAATAAAAACAACAACTTGTAGATCATGTAAACAGATAATATATCCAACTATTTAAATAGCTCTTATAGCTCCAATAGCTAGCTCCAATAGCTAGCTCCAATAACTAGTAGTTATACGCATAGTGTCCATAATGGATTCATTCACAACTAATTGTTTCAATTTCATGATTCAGTTCTACTTCTCGTCGTTGTTGATGCACAAAACTTTATTAGAAGTTATTTATATAACACAAAGAAAATTTCAGCAGTTTCTTCTCGATCAATGACCTAATAAAAGATAAATAACATAATTCTATGTTATCATTTTCGTTGATGGGAATAATTATTACTCAATTGCTAGAAGTTTTCTCTTCATATAATCGGTATCATGAATGTTGCGGCATTCCTGTGACATTCTTTCGAATGAAATTGGATGAATCGTCTGTGTTATCGAATGAATTTGACCGATGTTCAATTTCTAAAACATATAAATTTGATCATCTTCCCATATGGTATCGATTTTGTTGCCTAATGTTCCTTCGTTTGTCATAAGAATAACCTAGAAATATTCCTTATAACTTATATTTTGCTGTTATCGTATATATTACCTAAAGGATTGTAATTTAACATATCTATAGAGGGAGAGAGAGAAATAAAGATAAAAATAAAGAAATAAGTACAACAAAGAGAGAAACAAAAATGAAACTGTAATCATTGATGAAAATGGAGTTCATAAATAGGTCAATATTAAGAAATTATGATAAATTTGTAGAAATGCTTGCATTTACACAACACAATGTCGACAGAGTTCATAAGTACAAATGTTGTGCAGAGAAAAGGGCGTAGGCATGCTTGGCGTAGGTCTGATAACGACGATTTGGATACGATAGTGTAGCGACCTTAGATTCCATCACGATACGCATACAGTGATTACAATAAAGAATTAACATAGTTACATGCAACAATAGGAAATATCGATGAGGTGGTGAGAAAAATTATTCTACAAGACTTAAAAATCATATTTCACATGCCTAAAATTTCAGGTAAAGCCAAGTAACTAAATTTACCAGAAGAGCATCTTCAGCTTCAGGACATGCAGCAACGAATTCTTGGAAATAACATACAGTGGAACATTCTAATGATCTAAATAATAAGTGACGTACGAAGTAGCGACAAATCTAGGTATGGTAATCTTTAATTATTTATAATAAAAAGAATGAAAGTAGTTGGAAGTTGAACGCACTAATGTTTAAAAAAGCTTTGTTTTCACAAATATAAATACATCGCTTTGATATTCCACCGTTCTTTTTTGGATGTATCGTTTTTCAAACTTACAAGCACCCAATCTTCATCTTTTCTTCCTTTTTGGCTCCTTTGTCAAAACTGTATCCACTGTGACATCTGTCTTTACACACTAAAATGGTAAATTAACAATGTCAGAATTTCAAGTCCAGCAATCACAAAGACAGAAAAATCGAGTTTCTAGAAAAGCATTACCAGCATCAGAATCTTTTGCTGCATTCTGAAGACATGGAAGATGAGGCTCGATATCTGAAGTAGTGCAATCAAAAAATCATGACATTAATACCTATTGAATGCATATTCAAGAATTCAAATCAAAAACACATATTTGTTGGCGAATTCGGAAAATCTTGAAATCTTCAACTCATAAATATCTAGTGACAAGTAATTTGTGACACACAAACGAGGAGTTTTCGCGCATTTGGCGTCCGCCTGAATAATTAAGAAGGCGTGGCGAAATTATAAATCTCCGGAAATAACTCTGTTTTCATCAGAAATATAGAATGAATGTGGACAATGGATCATTTAGGTCGGTCGCAAGTATGTTGCTATTCAACCGTCAGGAATAAAACAGTTTCTTGAATTATTAAAGCTTAGAATCAAAAAACTTTGCAATCGAGGATACTATCATATTTATAACAGTGCAATCAAAACAAAAATTGAATGATTGTTTTGCAGTACTGAAAACATGTGATTAGCGAGAAGCGTTATGATGTTTTTCAACGTATTTCCTTAGTTTCTCAACATTCGGCGTAATGGTGTAGGTGCCACGGTGACATGTAGACCCGATTCAGTTTGCGGACGCCTCTCAAGCCTACCGCGCCTCCCTTCCCTACGGGGTTACTCAACTAAAGTAAGTCACTGTATAGATCAGACTCGCACTCAACCACCTCCACGATATCACGGTGAACACGAGTGCTTAAGCGAATCACGCCACAAGAGATTGATTAATGCCAAAGCTTATACTATCTAACACAATTCTGAAAACGGTAAAATAATTTGTACACGCGCTTTTCAAGAAAAAATGGAATCCTTCTACAATTCAGCATGAGATGTTATTAAATTCATGGAATTCTTTTATGTTTACAAAACCTTTAAATATTTTTGTACATTTTGAACATACCATTTCACCAATCTACCCATGACATTTGATATTCAAAGAGCATAAAAGTGCAAAAAATCACTAACACAATCTTTTGCTTAAGCAATTTGACATTAGCAATTTTACGAACTAACTTTCTTCATAGTCGACACAGTGTATCCTGAAAAAAGTTGTGTACTGGTAGAATTTCTGCTGTTCTTCAGTGGTACATTTTCGTACACAGTATGCTCCAGTATCCAAAACATCGCATACCTAAACAGGTCCATATATACTATATATTTTGAAAAAATTCTTGAACGGATTGATCCTGTGGTATGCGCCAATTATCCAACATTATCTAGAAACGAGAAAAAAGCTAATTGGGGATCTGATCTATGCAATCATATGCGGTATTCAAACCCTATCAAGTTAAAGATCATTACTCTACTATATGATTCTGTTGCCAGAGTACGAAATGGTAGCATGGTTACTTCATTAGATGAGCCTAACTGGTATCTCATCACTTGTGGCTAGTGACGTTACGAAACTTTACAGCGGCGCTATAGTTAAAATAGTAAACAAGGCATTCCAAAAACAAAAAGCAAATTTGCATGCAGCATAAAAAGTATGATAGCAGCTATTTTATCTCTAGTACTCATATAAAGCAATCGCCTCACACCGAACCCAACATTACAAACCCTTGTGCTTAAGAATGTAGCAAAGCATATCACAAAGTTCGATATCTTCGTTTTACTATACTTAACAAGTACATACAAGTAAAAACAAATAGAAGCAAACGATAAAGTGGTTCACTAACCTGTTCATAATTGCTAAAGACATAATGAAAGCTTCGTTCGAGCCTTGCCAATGGTGTTATACACTTTTTCAAGCATTCACTGATTTCTTCGTTTGATAGTGTTTCTAAGACATCAGAAATAAAGTGGAATGATTGAAAAGGAAGAATGATCTTTTAAAAAATGAAGACTCTTGTTACGAAAAAAAACTTTCAACTGATTTTTTTTTGTCGTAAGATTCTTTTCATTGCTGCGACGTTATAAGTCATTTCTCTAATTAGTAGTGAACTGGCTAAAAGTAGTGAGACTGACTACTTATATAATTCATGGAAACATTAATCTTCACGTTTCTATTTTCACAAAAATAGAAGTATTATATAAATATAAAAATAGAAATAAAAAATTTATTTTGCACCACTTTTTGTATTCCACAATCACTGGAAATCGTGTTATTGTATTCTTTTCATTGGTTGTTATTTATTGTTATGAATTTACATTATATAAAGGTTTAATTGCCCAAGTTTGAGATTTGCACAATGAGCCACCATTTCTTATCGATCTACCACTTCTACAACACACACATCACGCCATCAAACTCCGCCAAAGTGGCTACACTTTGCACACTTCCTGCTTACCCTTTAAGTGATACCTTGAGGCACACGGCAATTACGCTGTATACCACCTTATGCTTATTTATCAAAAAATTAATTTAAAAATAATAGAAGACGTCTAATTTGATCTATATTCCATCCTTACTAACCAGAGGCTTCGCTATCGCAATAAGTCTCAATGTGTTTTTTTTTCACAAATTTTCAAACATATGACAATACTCAAAATGCTAAGATGAACGTAATTGGAAGGTTTTTCGAAAAATTTTTGGAGTTCTGATCGGTATTCAACCGGACTAGGACTTCCTAGTCATTTGAAAAATTAGAACATTAGCTGAAAAAATTGTCAAAATGACATTTAACATTTAATAGTGTGATACATCAAAGAAATCTAATGGCAAAAAGTTACGCGAAATTTGCCTTAATAATTTGATAGAGTGTTCCACTGAGTTTACATGTTAACTAAATATCATCCATGAAAGTTTTATAACAACGTTACTATCAGCACTTACCCGTCTATGAACCTGATCTAGTGAGACTTGATCTTGATCTTGGCATTACAACCAATTAAGCTGATATTTTGTCAACCTACTTTATAAGATTTATTACTTGTTCCCACCCGCTATGCGATGCGTTGTGCAATGAAAAAAGAGCATACGAGGTTGGTATGGCAATCGGCTACAAACTAGCACAGAACTATACAAAACGCGTGAAAAAAAGAAAAAGTTATGGAGAAAAAATGAAGTAATAGAGGGAGAGAAATAATATATCCAATCTACAAACTATGTATTTCTTAGGTAAAAAAAAAGTGTCTATTTACCAAATCGGAATAAAGTAAAATGAAATATATTTCATAGTATTTTCTATAATACTGAAATTTTATTTTGTATTGTCATTTGATGTACGTGATTTGATGTTGACACACGTAGTATGGGAATTAAAATATTGAAAAAGAATGAATTGCAATTGAATGAGCAGGATAGGACCGTTCCTGCTCATGAAGAAGGATAGAAAAGAAAAAAAAGTGGGAATGGCAAGTCCGGAAAAATAACTCGGTAATAAATGTACCTGAGATAACGAACGCTATTAATAGAGCTGAAATCATGGCCATTTTCTAGGTAGTCCAATGAGGAAATCAACTGAACGAACGTCACTAGGTCACGGTCGTTGAATTAACACCAACAATGCGGCTGTCCTGTGTCCTCTTGTGTTAGCTCCCGATTGACCTGAATCGCTTTTTACTAACTTTTAGAATGACTCAGTAATTATAACATTATTTGATTTAAGTTCGCTTATCGATTCCGTTAACGGTTCGAAATTGCAGACATTACGGAAGTATTTCATAATGAAAATACATTTGAAGTGCACAAAATATTATAACTTGGTTTCGAAGAATACTAGAACTACAGGCGATCTCATATTGAGGATATGACGCCAATATTATTGAGATGAACAATTTCATCGTGGCTGTTAGTAATTCTCAACGTCAAACTGCAGTATTGTAAATTCGGATTGATATAAATATTTAGAAAATCGTATTCTATTATTTGTTACTATCTCATAAAATTAATTTTATTGTCAGATTTTGTATAACGAGTACAAAAGCAAACTTCACCCATAGACGACTGTCATTGTCGTAAAAAAACGAAATAAAGTCGTGCAGAATTTCTTGACGTTGCTCGTAAAATTTGGATTCTTTATTCACATATTTTCCATATTTTATGTTCAATTTTGATTAACAAATAGATATTTAGCTCGGAAGTGCTCGTAAAGTGGGTATTTGTAGTGAATTCAAATATTTACTTCACAAATTTCTTTCGCTGGTTACCTCCTTATAGAACTCTGAATACGAAGTTTAGGATTTTAAGGAACTAACTTGTCATCCAAAAAAATTTTTTTAATGGCTAATCGAATCGTCAAATCTTTTTCGACGGCACGTTAAATTTCGCTTAGACAACATTCATCCTATTTTCATAACTACCAGGTTCCCGAGGCTTGTATTTAGAAGAAATAACCGTGATTCGGATTTGGGTGAACCTTCATATTCTTTTTCCTCTTCATTGGGTACCCCTGTATATTACTTAAGCCGCTCATTTCTTTCTGCTACCCTCACGTGCTTTGACGTAATTTATATTGACTTTATTGCATAAATACATATAACCGAGAATATTCTTTCCACCTACGCAACAATGAGATCCCAAAGAATTCGTTTCTCATTAACATCGTTTTGTCTAGATTTGACAGAAGCATAATTTTCTCACAAGCGTTGTCAATGCCAATCAAGCTTATAGAATAAATAGCTACTAAATATAAATATAGAGAAATAGCTGTTAAATAGAAATCCAGAACGTCGAAAATACGTTCTCTTTTCAATCTATTACCTGAATGACTACACGAGAATTCAAAATAATAGTCGAGAACTATTACTAAATTTTATTCACCATAAACAATTATAGTTAATAATGTTATTATACTAACATCTCACATTTCTTGAGTATTATCACACGTGAGGCTCTGAGTTTTTGTGGCTAACTCAAAAATAGCAGTCGTATATCAACTTTTGCGTACTCAGAAATTTTGAGTTGATTTCAATCATATAAGCTTAGAATTGTTGTTCAAACCGCGCGTGTTAAAATCGATTCAGTCTTGATCTGATGCAAAAGTGGTATATTTTTATCATGAAAATAAACGTGAAGGACTATGTGCTTCTAATTTTCCTTCCATATATGAAAATCACTTGTCCAACTCAATTAGATGTTCTTTAGAGAAAATTGGGAATAATGTTGTTTCAATAATATTGTCTATTATGACGTGAACTGCCACAATCAATCCTTTTTTTGTACATTCCTTTCCGAAGGTCCACCTTGCAATAATGATATTGCAGCACGATTTTTTATATGGCATAGGAATTTTTCAATCGCTCCGCAATCTCATTCATTAATGATTGACATAATGATACTAACATCAGCTCTTCATATCTGCGCCAGCGACTCTTCCTGATACAGTTAATTAGCCCTAGGTATTTATCGCTGAGTTGAACGTCACTAGTACCCCCAGCAGGTGAGTGACTGACATACAAAATTATATATTTTGAAAATTTGCATCAGCATCTTGAGGGTCTTGTTAATATTTCTTCATAATATTTTCAACACTTTCATCTCTTTGTCCTACTTTTGATAACCATCTTCACGTTTTAAGCTCGTGACGTTCGAAACTAACCATAATGCAAACTATCTTATTTAATATTCTGCATATATACATTAAAGGTGCACTGATGTGATGCGCTAAAACACACTTTAACAAAACCAACTTCTGATAAAATACGATAGAATAACAAATAATTGAATCAAAGATGAGGATTGAGCAACGAACACATTGATGTCATCGAATTTGGGTCATCTATTGCTAATCCTAGCACCGTAATAATATCTACTGAGTACCGTGATTTTTATAAACGTAATGGACAGATCAACTGTTTGCGTCAGAGTAACAGATTTCTTTAATATTAATGAAATATGACTGTTCAGTTATTTCCATTCCTTTCTCCATATCATTCACGATATTCTGAACACTAAAGCCATCTCTCAAATATCCACTATTTTGCATATAATATTTCCTACTCTCGTTTGTTTATTGCGAACTCATTTTATTTATGAGAACTACTATTAATTCATAAGCATGCAAAACTGATGTAAATGCCAATTTTTTTAGATTTGTCTTTTTTAATCTTTTAGTAATCTTTAGCAATGCTGGTGGTCGCTTTGTTGTGCATATACGAGATTCACGCGGGAAATTAAAAAATTCAACCAACACCTGTCTCATGGTTCAGACTAATTCAATGTGTGGAAGGTTTATGACGAACTTTACGTTTCAAATTCTTTATAGCAGATTTGATCATGCTGTTGTTTATACTGCAACTTTCAATGCTATGTTATATTCCTTTTTTTGTAATGTTCATGTTGAACTGCATTATATTGTTCCTATTAATTTTTACTATTAGTTACAAAGAAAAAATATTTCAGTTGAATACCAGGAACTAATAAAGTATCCGTTTAGGGTCTCATAACAGAACATTCCCATCAACAATTGAAGCCATGATTACAGAATAAATGGAACACTAAGATTTTAGGTGACATTTGAAGATAAGTATAAATAATTTTGATGAAAGTCACATGACTTTTATTTCGTAAATGTTCGACCATTTCGTATAACTATGAATTTGCTTTTTGCACGGTTTCATTGAAGATGAACATTCTATTTGTTGATATTCGAAAAGCAAAAAAATTTTAGATAAAAACTGCAGGTACAGTTGCACTAGTATTATATTACTTTTGGTTTATATTGGCTAAAACAAACTAGAAAACATAGCGTGCGAATTCTGTAACATTAGCATTTTTATTTTAGCTACGGTACAAATAGGGCTATGTCTTTGTGTGAACTGGAAAAGTTCGACAATTTGAAAAAAATAGGTGAGGGAACATATGGCATCGTATTTAAAGGAGTTCACAAGAAATCAGGGAAACTAGTTGCGCTAAAGAAAATCAGTCTTGAACGGTTGGAAACTAATCTTTTGTCACTTCAAAGCTCCACCATCTATAAATTCAAATATATTATTTTTCAGAGACAATGAAGGTGTACCTAGTACTTGTATTCGGGAAATCTCTCTTCTCAAGGATTTAAATCATAGAAACATCGTGCGTCTTTATGATGTTATCCATTCTGGTAAGTGCCACACAAATCTACGTACTGTATTTCCTAGAAGCAGTGCATATATTTTATTTACAAAGTCTATAGGAATGCAATTGTATCTGGTATTCGAGTTCATCGATCGGGACTTGAAAAGTCTGCTAGATAATTTGCCCGGTAAACGCTTGCCATCAAAGCATGTGAAGGTCCGGTTTGATTAATCCCATTTATAAATACATATACATGTGCATATAAATACACATGTATGTATGATTTTTTGATATGTGCTTACATGTTTTTAGAGTTTCTTGTGGCAATTGCTACAAGCTCTTGCATATTGTCACACACGTCGTGTGCTACATAGAGATTTGAAACCTCAAAATCTCCTGGTAAATAACAACGGAGTGATCAAGCTGGCCGATTTTGGACTTGCTAGGTACTATATTTAAAATGTATTCGATTGCAACAATGTATTCATATGCACCACTTTATCAGAAATTACCTCTGCACAAAGTAAGATCATAGAAAATATTGCAATCCACTTTCTCGTTTTCTCTTGTAATTACTGATGTGTGCGTTGTAGGAATTTCTCCATTCCTAGTCGTGTGTACACTCACGAAGTGGTCACTCTCTGGTATCGTGCCCCTGAGGTAGGTGTTCCAATGTTTATTCTAGTAAAAGCATGTGCATTATTTTTCCCGTTTCCTGATTCTTCTTGGTGGTCGTTACTACTCAACAGCTATCGACATCTGGAGTTTGGGTTGTATTTTCTCCGAGATGGTATCTGGAAGTCCTTTGTTCGCTGGCGATTCGGAAATTGATCAGTTATTTCGCATTTTCAAGATCCTTGGGACTCCAACACCTGAGGTATTTTGGTTTTTAAGATTCAGTAATTTTCAACTGTTTTTTTGAGGACTATATTTATTTAGATGTGGCCTGGTGTAGAGAAACTACAGGATTACAAAAGAACATTTCCAAGATGGACTTTCAGTGAGCACTCTCTCGTTGTTGCAACCAATCCTATGGCTGAAGATGGTGTAGACCTTCTCAAAGTAATGATTAGTAATTTGACGCAAATATAATTCCCAATAAGATAAACTATCAAGGTAGCGAGCATCATCTTTATTAAAGAATTTCTCGGGTAAGTTGACATTGTTGGGAAATGGATCGTTTCAACTGTAAGAATCACGAAAGGTTCAATACATGTAAATTAACTGTTCTGTAAGGTCTATTGCAGTGTTAAATGCATGGCTCGTGAATGTAATTGTTCGACAAGTAAAAGTGGAAATAGTAGTTTTTCGGACCAGATTTTTGATATTTAGGAGATGATTCATTATCCACCAGAATGCCGTATCACTGCTAAGACTGCCCTTGGTCATCGTTACCTCCGAGATGTAGCACTTCAGCCTCCTGATGTCGCTTCGCTTCTGCCTACACCATGCCCCTCAGAATCTCAAAATGAATGTGATGTTGAGACCAATGAATTATAGTTGTAACGTTCTCAGATTATGAGATCTCGTGAGATCATGAGATCGTGGGATCGATAGCGACAATTGCATCTGCATTATATACTAGTCAAATTTTTGTATGCTACTTTTACTAATGTTGAAGTAACTATCACCGCTGGATTTGTGATGTCAATGTTCTTTTTGCTGTTTTTGGTGTGTGATGTCATTTCCTACGCTCTAGAAACAGAACACTAGGAAAATACTTCTCGAGGAAAGTTTACAAACTACGGAAACTAAAGATGTAAATTTGATGTAAATCTATTAGTATAACACAAACATAGCATTAGTAGGGACCTGTTTAGAGAATCTAGTAGTGAAAGAATTTATTATGATTTTAATATTTAGACAAAAGTATGTAATCTACAACATAATCCTCAGCCATAGTAATTATGTTGCTACTTTCATAGCCTATGCTTCTTTCTTGTCCAACTGCAATGATTAGACATGAAAAAGAAATGGAAATAAAATCTCACAAGAAGGATATTCATTTAGGGATGAAGAAGCTATAGGATCAAACAAATTCATACACTAGTGTCACTTAGTAAATGGAGATCATACTTAGCAAGTTGGTCGTACTTCTAATAAACTAGTAACTGCATATCATGCCCAAATGGTACAGTAGTTGATTGCATGAGATTAGTTATATCTTACCACGAAAAATTTGCTGGCGATAATTTGACTTACTATTGCAAAGCGTTCGGGGACATATATTGGAGAAACGGGAAGACTACATTTTGTCTGAATAAAAAATACCTATAAGGTAACTTAAATTAAGATCAGATGCTACGCAGCACAGGTCGGGGGAACATAACCTGTAATATCTTGTGGTAGAAGTCACCAGAAGAATGCCACAAGATCATACGTGATATGAAAGAATGTATGAAAATGTTATCTGACAGGTAAGGCAGGCTACACATGTGATCACGATTAACCTCCACTTGGACAACACAATGGAGATTCGTCAAGAAGCGGTGAGTATATAAAAAATTCATCTTTTTCATGGGTTTAATTACTTTCTCTGTCTGAGTAATAATGGTGTTTGGCTCATGGAATTGCAAATAAACTGACCTTTCTTAGTTTTGAAGGAAGACTGCATCAGCCATTTTGAGAACGTGTATATAATAATCTTGTGTTTGGTAAAAGAAATGCATAACGAGTTTACTTAATGTTAAATGTTAGTGTCGAATAGATAGTCAGTCTTGACATAAAAACAAAAATTTTTGAATCCTTGAGCTTTAGACTTAATAACTTTATAGTAACTTTATAACTAAACAACAACACATTACCATAGTATATACAATAATATAACTTACGAGTAAATACGATTCGACAATAACCCACAATTCGACAGTATACCGCACTCACACGGAGTATGTGGTTCCTACCCTATGGATCTGTAGAACTGCTATTCATCAATGAGTATTGCTATGGTGTGCAAAAAGCTGTCGAGCAAGAACTATATACGAAAAATGACCGGAGGAATGCTACAGTCAAAGCAAACGCATTCGATTCTTTGCATAGTTATCAATTTGGACAAATATCTACTATTTCACTTACGTTTGCTTCCCAAAATGTCAGTTCATGCTTTTTTTCCATTACATTACATTTTCATTACAAAACCACATAAATGATTGATTCGAATGGCTGCTGTATTCGTAAAAAGAAATTACATATGGATAAAATACCATGATTGCTTCCAAAATTTATTATTAAGATTATTGTAGTAGACTCATACACGCAGACACATTTGCTGAATATATTCGCACTGCATGCTCCCAGTGTTCTAATTCCACACAAGGACTACCATTCGAGGCAGCTACTAGTCTAGAAAGCCTTTTTGAGCTAATATTAGTAAATGAATCAACATGTATTTGAATACCTCGACATAATTAGCAATTCGTTTAAAAAGGATGCTTTATCAATTTTCTTGTCTAGTGAAGAACACATAGTGACAAAGGAGTCTTGTATTCTCTGAAGATTGGATTATATATATGTAGAAACACACTTCTATATTTCAGTAAAGGAAAAAAGTAGTCGTAACAATATAAGGCATAAAATCTCTAACCCCGGAAATATCTTCTCTCAAACACACTGAACGTACACCAATGCGACTTTGCTGTAGAAAACTTCGCTTTCTGCAGACATCATTGAATAACATGACCGATTCAGATTGTCGAAATGGAATACGAAACGGCGTCTAAACTAATGCCATTGCAAAATTGTATAAAAATATAACAAATACAAGAAAACTAACATTACAACACAAACCCCTTTTCTTCGCCTAAGAAAACCATGTGGCACTGAAAATGTAACAATAAATTAATACCTTGAAAAACCTTGATTCCTTCTTGGAAATTATGAGTATATTGTAGTCGACTTCCATAGGCAATTTATAAAAACTGTAATCGTAATTCATCCTTTGATTCACGATTAGATCTCCTAACACAATCAAATTTTCCTCAACTGAAAATAATTTCAAGTGAAAACAATGAGCTGACCAGTTTATACAGGTGATATATCTGGCAATGAAAAAAAGCCTATGACTGGTTCATAATGATAAGATATTTTTGAAATGATGGTTATAATATGAATAAGAAAACATACCGAAACCGTTAACTGGGAAAGTACCAGTAGGGAGTTGGGTTTCATCAATAATTAGTACTGTTCCGCTGCTTAACTGCAGCTCTCCTTGCAATAATTCATCAGATGCATAATCTTTGAAAGGTGCGAAGCGTTTTTGTGAAAGCAATTCAGGCGTGAGTGTGAGGACTTTAACCTTAAATTTAGCATGATTTTTACTAAAATGCTGTATGACAGCCAGGTTAAAATTAAATCGAGAGACATTTGATTAGTATTGAAAAAGGCTTAAATTACAAAAATGTGAGAATATATTGGATTAGGTAATAATGAGGATAAGGAATACGAAGCAATACTGATATTTTACACAGTGGGAATAACGAGTGATAAACGAGTTTTTGAGTTTCATTACTTTAGGAGATACCTTAGGCATTATGTGTTGAATCATCTTCACTATTACATCAACTGCTTCTGAATCTTCAAAACCTATAATGTTAAGTGGTACGAAGCATAGTGGAGTGCCACCTTCTGGATGAGCGTATCTGAAAAAATATTTGTGCAACAATCGCAAATAAAATCAAACAAATAAAAAAGTTTGACCATATACTTGATTAATTGCAAAAAACACTATTTATTGCTCTAGTCATCATATGATAAGAGCAGGATAAGACCTCATACTCGTGTACTTCTTACTTTAAAACATTAACAATGTGATGTTTATGCAGTTAACATTAATAATTTGATATTTATGCGGCCAAACATTAAATACGTTGCGAAGATAGAAAAAACCTTTAAAATTTGACTTACGTGGTTGAAATCAAAAAATTTACAAAAATGTCAGCACTCGTAACACTTCCCAATACTAGAGAAATATCCTTCACAAGATCACAGCGAATCGAAGGTAGATCGATGCCTTAAAATTGAAGTAGTTTGTTAACAGATAGAAGTAAATTATGTTAGACCTTTTAAAGACATTTCTGGAGCGACGTGGCTAACTTCGCTGATGCGCAACACATGTACAGTGAAATTTCTAGAAGACTCACTGAAATTAAAAATCAAAGCTCAGAAAGATAACACTTCACGCTCACAAAGCTTCATTGCTCACTTTTCATCAATTGTATTCAACGGTGCATACAAATAACCATAAACATCAACAACAGTGTTAGGCTTCAATTCAGGTGAACCATCATCAAAAACCTAAATAGATTTATATAATTTCGAAACAGGCTCAGCACAAAAAAAACAGAGACCGCAAAAAAACCTTAGCAATGAAATCCGTCACTTTCACAGGGAAGAGTGTGGAAAATTCATGCATCTCTCCTAGAAAACATGATTGAAGAAAATATTATGAAAAATTAGATCCAAAAATACTATAAGACTTTCTAGAAAAAAATGTCACATACTGAAGAAAACTCAGATAAAGCTGTTGGAATCTTCTTGTAGTATAACTGATATCTTATTCCGCGCGGTTCTTCACAGAATCTTTTTCAACAACCATGCTCATTTAATCAGCCGTAAGAAAATTAATTTAATGGCATAACGCCTTATTTACTTTATCTTTGTTTTTCTTTTTCAGCAATGATACGATGTACAATACTTACCGAATAGAGGTCAAAGTTTCGGCAACACATTTAGTAGGAACGTGTTTAGAATCTGAGGAAGGAGACATCGTTGAAACATTAACATTTATTCAATAAGTATTAAGTATACGAACCTCGTGTTATTGGTAAGAAAGAGCAAAATAACTGAATCACAAATGCCAAAGTTAGTTGAATTTGAAAGACTACTACTTACATACACTGATTGATTATTACTACATCGTCATATTAACATGATGCTGATGCGTTACTATTACCCGTTCTTAAAAGATATAATCATCAACGTTTAAACAGGGGTTCGTCAAGGTGATTTCGTAAGGCTATTCACACCCACTTTCAAAAACATCATACGAAAATCAAAATAGGATAATATGAAAGTAAAAATCAACAGTCGGCAATCCACTACCTTCGTTCCGCTGATATTGCATTGATCACATCAACATTCGGCAAGCGAAAGAAATATAAGTCAACTTCAAGAGTGTTTGTGAAAAAATCCGCTTTTAATTAAACCTCAAAAAGAAGATGTTCATAAAAACTAAATACGTCTCTGACGCGACCAAGCTGTGTACCTAAGGAGTGAGATCAACATGATGAACAACATAGCACAATAGCTTAGCAGGAGACGAGCGGCTTCAGAAACATATGAGCAGCCGAGACTTAGTGAAGAGAACAAAGCAGACAAAGCTCCGAACCCACCTTTTTGAAACGACGGTGTTCCTGCCTCGACATGTGTTTCGGAAACTTGGACATTACGAAAGCAAGATGAACGATCCCTGAGCACAATACAATGCTCTATAAAAAGGATGACGCTTGGTTTTTCCCGTATTATAACAAGTGAAAGCAATACGAAGTTCTAACCAACGTCAACTATAAAATATCAAAGACGCAGCCCTACACGCCAAGCATCCGATGATTACAATGCTCCTCCAAAAGGATGATGCTCGGTGTTTTCTGAAATGTGATGCGTATGAGTGATGGTCAGTGGCCATGAGCTGTAAGTGATTCGGTTCCCATTGGACATCAACCAAATGGTAGAAAGACTACCAGCCCAATGGTCAGATCTTCACAAAAGCCCTATGAAGGTATTATGATGCTTGACGAATAACTAAACAAGGAGAACTTCTTGGACTACGCTTGCGCGCGAAGGCAGAAATAGAAGTTTTGATGGTTACGGCTCGACACTGTTGATGTTCAAAAGGAATCCAGATGATCCAATTGATGATGCACATTGCATCTACTAGAACCATAGAGCTCAGGTCACTAAATGAATTCCAAACGCACAATTAATGAAAATATGCACCGTTAATCAATTTGCATTCAGTTGTGTGCGTTGCAGCAAGGTTATTGAGCCACCAATCAACTGCTCCAGGAACCGTTACCATTTTGTAGCAAAATCTTATAGCATGTTTCCCACTGTCCACAATATCCTGAAAAAAAGTTCTTATCAAAAACCTCAAATTTAGTAAGTAGAGGTGAGCTTCACAACATTTCTTAGTAGAAAGAAATGGCAATCCTATGTATAGTGACAAGTCCCACCAATAATTTGTAATATGATATGGTTAGCTTTCATTCTAATTTCACACATAAGATGGTTGCTCATATAAACATTACGGAAAGTAATTACTGGTCTTTATACATATATATATATATATATATATATATTTAAGTTTAGTAATCGAGAAAATTTAATGAGAACGGCTAATTGAAATTAATCCGTTACAAGCGAAAAATTAACTAGATTTAATTTATTCCACAATAACATAATTATTTAACACAAAGGAACAAATTGAATATTAATCAGTAACTTTATATAGCCAGCAAGACAGACACATTAGATGTTAATAAACTATATGGATTAATTTGGCTTATCAACTTATATATATATATATATATATATATGGTGTCTGCTCAAAACTCAAAATCTAGTTATAGTCCTGGTTGAAAATTTAGTGAGCCAAAGTCTAACGAGAGGCCCAAACAGATCGATTGATCAACATAACGTTAACGTGCCGTAACGTCATCGTCAAAAGTGTCTCTGTAACAGCCTGTCATTTCTTGCGTTAGAGAGCCTTTGATTGCGGTGCATTTCAGAGGAAAGTATTCTGTAAATGAATAGAATCATATCAAAAAAAAAACAAAGACAGTAAGCAACCTGGAGTTAGCGTATTTTGTATCATGCATCGAGCAGCAACAAGATAACCAGGTGATACTTCGGAAGTATGGAGAGAAACAAATGATTTCTGAAGTAATTATTTCTGGTCTGTGTCAAATATAGTTAAATCAATTCAAAAAGACGAAAAGAGAACTTCCACTTACGTTATTTGAGAAAATTTCATTAATTTCACGGAAAAATTGACATGGAGACGTTAAGTACATCTCACCGTTCTCTGAACAAATATTTCTCTTAACGACAAAGATCAAAAACAAATACAGTGATATATAAATGATATGAGAAATAGGTCAATTTGGAAACCAACTTTGCCACATATCATCTACGACTTTCATGAAATCTGCTGACGCTGTTTCCGGAGCAGGGGCCATCACGCACTTCTGATAAAAATTTATCTAGAATGTATATACTTCGGTAAAGCGCTATCACGCTTCAATGACAATGTGGATAACGACATACTCATTTATATGTGATGATTAACATTCAAATCCTCAATGAAATATGAAATTAGTTTCCCGCGTATACGCTCAGTGAAAGGAGTCTATTTTTACTTTCAGCATCGTAACACTGTTGAGAAAGGAAAATTTTCGCAAAAAAATATCCATTATACTTTCCCTTTGTGTCTGATATCGAATGTAAAGTCCATTCATGGTATTATTTACTAGGTAAGAAATGCGTACAAATGGACAGATTAAAGGGAAACCTGGTGAAAAGGCGAATCCCACGAATTCGTAGACGATTCGCTTATAAGAGGGCATAATAAAGTTCCCTTGATGTATAACGTAAGAGATAATGAAAAAGCATCGAAGGATGATATGGGAGAGAAATTGGATAAAAACAGCACTGTATTCTGTTTGAAGATGATAAACTTAGGTCAACAACTACCTAGAAGGCAAGGATCCATTTCATAAAACAGCATATTTCGCTAAAACGTAGCCATAATTCCTGGGATTATAGGAAAATCCAAAATGAAGATCGGCAACTGCACTATCTCTGTTTCGCTGGTGACGTCAAAGAAATTACCTCAAAAGACATTCAGGAGAAATATTGATGGTCAACGTCGGCATGTTAAGATCTTTCATTTATTCTTAAGAGAAAAAAGTATCCTATCTAGAATGATATGTTGTACCTACATCGTCCAGTCAAAAACATGAATTCTAGCAAAAGAAAACGACCAGTTTTGTAAATATATGGGCATCCAAGAAGTGTTGAAAAGAACAGCGAACATAAAGATCTGAGACAAATTTTTTGAAACTATTTGTTGTTCCTATATAAACGCACGGCTTAGAAATTTGAGCGCTGTAAAGGACGATTGGAAGATTACTAGACGTTATGCAACACATCGTCGGAAGGATAACGCTCTGTTGATAGATTCAATGTACAAAGCTACATCGATGATCAAAAAACAGAGATTCAGCGGTTTCAGTTTATCAATCATGAAATGAGTCTCACAAGCTATACACCAGAACGATGACCTTTATAAAAACACCGAACGATTACATTCCATTTTGAAAAATATAAAAGAATGAAGGTCGTATGATTGGAGAACTTCACAAGAATCATAATAGAGAACAATAAAGATAAAAGTCTATCTATAGTCGAAAAACGAGCACTAAACTATCCCTACATGGTATATGTCTTATTAGAATGTTCACTAACCAACACTTTGTTGTGTCAATAATCATCGAAAATACAGGGTGAGCATGTCTAACGATTAAATAACTACTTTATATAACTTCGATCAATATCTCATAATCTTCTAGGCGTTATTCAAGTAAATTCAAGCTAATGAGTGTACTTGTGGAAACTTCTTGTGTGGTGTAGTAAAATGCTACCTATTATCCGATTAAGTACTATACTCGTAAGGTAGCGTACTAATACTTCGAGTTGAATTCAGTACACAATTTATTCGATCAAACATTGCTGTTATAGTGCTCACGAAAGGAGTATGAAACTAGGTTTTCTTATTCTACTAGGTTTTCTTAAGACACTCATCTTTGTGTGCTGGATCTTCTGCGATTGTTTTATGTGATCGCTTTTGTTGACGTAGGAACTGAGATCTAATAGTTAACATCAATACGTTAACCTTATATATGGAGCCAGATTATGCGTAACTAAAAAACAATCAATTTTATCTTTAAATTCTGTGTTCTGGCTTTAATCCAGAACATCTGCCGATATCGGAATCACATTTAGCTAAGCTGATATCTCAACATTATCACGAACATTAGAACATTATTATAACCTAGCGTAAGGTTAGCTTTGATGTTGATCTTCCCTTGTGGCGGGATGCACTTACGAATTTGTGTTTAACGTGATATCGTGAAAGTTAAAGCATGCGAGCCTGGTCTAGAGACATGAGTTCATCACTCTTCACCAAGTCATTGTTGTTTATCTTACCTAGGTTTCTCAGGTACCAATCTACCGATCCAGATTGATGGCGGGCTTCGTAGACCTGTGGTGCGCACACGAAATGATTAGGGCCATGCGCTATTGCGTCCCATGATAACCTATTATAGTTGATAGAAAGTGAAAATACTACCACAATTAGATTTAATGCATTGTTTTGTCATGTAAAAGCAGCTGCGAATCAATTATTGTTTCACTGAATTCGGAAAGCTTTCTACTATCGTGGATAGGTTCTCTAATTTTGCTTTCTTCAAGCATCTTTAAACAGCTAAGCTTGCTTTTTAAGATATAATATAAGATGAAAGATATATTGAGCAGAATCTCATCGTTAGCAGAGTTTTCGTCAAATGGATTATCCTTTTTCTTGCGATCTTTGCTTGACTAAAAAGAAATTGCTATTTCTACTACATCATAGCAAGTAGGAATAGCCATTTCTTCTTACGAAATCAGTGACCCTATTCGCTCTAGTTCTCTCTCGCTATTTAAAACATATCTTATAATAAGTGGCTTTAACGTATTTGAAAGTTGAAATATTTTTATTACTCGGATTATAAACGATAGCAACAAATTCTCTTCTTTCATTTATCCCTGTCACTTTGGAATTTAATAGCTTCTATATCTCTCGCATGCCACATTTTTGTTGGTTTATTAGAGTGAATGTAAATAATTTTGTTTTTTTGATAGTGGTTGAAGATTTCGAGAATGTCATATGAAAATAAGTGGAAGTTTCGTGTATTGCATATGAATTCTATGATTTAAAGCAAATGTCATTCACGTGACCACTACTGAGAAATCCTTTGGATTTCAAGAGCTATGACATACAGTGATGACC
The DNA here is from genome assembly GCA_000816705.1 of Dictyocaulus viviparus. Classification (NCBI taxonomy): domain Eukaryota; kingdom Metazoa; phylum Nematoda; class Chromadorea; order Rhabditida; family Metastrongylidae; genus Dictyocaulus; species Dictyocaulus viviparus. Next base: position 56,425 of record KN716280.1, on the reverse strand, counting down.
TGTAAATTATCGCAGCTTCATCCTGCGCAAATTCAGTATATTTTTCTCTTCATAAAATCACATCTATATATCGACTTCTATCGTACTATTTGAATCTATTGTGTTGTACGACTAATCGGGATATGATATGTGTATACTTTGACAATTGGTGGATATGGCTGCTGTAGTGTTTATCCTGCTTTTATTTGTCCCAAATAATCGATCGTTTCTGATTCTCCACGAACAACTGAACAGAGCTGTTTCCACCTTCCTATACTTCTGCGAAATTCCTTCGTATTTCTACGTATCAATTCTTCTCATAACGCACTTTATAAAACTGCTAACTATTTGAATTTCTAAGTGTTTGGATAGCGAGCGAATCAATGTTTTGTCTAGCTGATTTGTCAATAAAAGAGTGAAACTCTGTCGATTTGTACAGTGCTAGAGGGTGTCTAGCCTCTGCTTTCATCACAACAGTCAATTTAACAATAATACTAATGTTTCCATTCTTATCATTATTAGCAATAAGCATAAAGATTAAAAATTTCTCGATAACTCAACATGAACTCTTTGTGCGGCAACTTCTTTTTGTATACAGAAAAAGATCATATAAATGAACGCAACGCAAATAACATTTTCAAAATAATTCATGTAATTAGCTCAAATTTATGCAAAATTTGCTTAGTAGCCTATTTTTTGGGATCAATATGGCTCTAGTCAAAGAATTTAGACTAGAATTCATTTCAGATTTCGTTCAGAGGTGTTCTGAAATCCAATTCAGATGGAGGTTTTCTTCATATTAACTTCCATGGCTGCAATAAAATTAGGATCATCAAAATCGCGAAGTGAGGCATTTGTAGCTGGAATTAGCATCAATTCTATTTGAAATTTATACATTTTTTAGTTTTCTAATACTATATATCTTACTAATATTATAAATTTTCTTAGAAATAACTGTATTACATACTATTTCAAGTGTTTTGCAAATAAGCTTGAATTCAATGATTAAGAAAGAATATGAATACATTTTTGTTACAGCTTTTGTAGCAGCTCTTTCATGTTTTACTTTGTAGTTTCTTCGAGTTAAAGAGCAGTTTCTTCAAATCAATATGAATTTAAAAATTGTATTCTTTTGTAATTTATTTCATATCAAACTAGTTCTTTGAAGGTGAGGAAAAAATTCAATTTAACTCTGCTTCAGGTAACTGCTACAGTTGCGCAACTACGAATATGAGATCGGTAAGAATTAAACGGCTTTGTTAATCTGATAAGATCCTTATTAACATTGTTGACAAACGAAAAACTAAGTATTCTTATGTCAAATACACTTATCAGACTTTCAATCACTTTCTGCTGTTTCTTTTGCTATTATCCTCTTGCACAGAACTCGCTTCATATGAGTAATATAATATAAAACAAAAGTATGACTAATTTATTTTTCAGATTGAGAGAAATACCGGGAAAGCTTAAATACTGAATTTAGTTTATGCCTATTTTAGATGTGAAGCCTACCAAACTCTTAATAAATGAGCTCTAAAAGATGAATTTCCATGAACTACAATTAGAATCTCCGGTTTACCGTTAACCACAAAACGTGGGACATCAGGCAGTAATTGAACACGAGTCTCTTAGATTTTCGGTCTATCTTGCTACAGATTCAGGATTTCATTATGTGATCACTCAATGTTTCACTTATTCATAGTAATGATATGTCAACGGGCGAGTGCTGGCCCAAGGCTTTTCACCTATTCAAGCTTTTTGGATAACTATTAAGACCACAAAATATCAGTGTCATATCGTTATGACCTATTGCAGTTGATAAAAATAAGGGAAACATTGAGTGAACACAGTAGTAAAACATTGATAGCATACGTTTTACAAGAATTTGATAAAAGTTCTACTAGTTCTTCTCAAGGTAGTGGCTAACTAAAAAACTTGGGATATGATCTCTACGACAAATTTCTTCATGTTGTACATCAATATCAAAGATCGCACGAAATTTTAGACCTGCTAATCATTTGTGTTTCTCTTGAAGTTCTTTATATTGCATGTGTTTTGTTGTTGTTATTTTTTTTCATTGTTTTTTCTTCATAGAACATTGTTCAACGGATTTAAAGTCAAATACGTGTGAGGATTACTGTGGGAAGGAGGTTCTCTATTCGTATAAAGACTCGTAAAGCAGTGATTCAAGAGAGTGCTTCAATGCGCTATCAAACCCATATTAGATTTTACTCCACGACGATTCATATTTTTCGATTTTTCGCGTTCAGTGTTTTGTGCCATGATTATCTGTAAGGATAAGAAGCACTAACTTGATAAGTTTGATAACCGTCAAGTCATCGCAAATACCAGCGCAATATAGTTTAATTTAATCACCTTCTCGTTTTGCATAAAGTGAACGTTTACGAGCTGTCTGCATTTTTATTCGAATTGTAATAAAATATGACTAATCATTAACACATCATTTTGTTACTTTTATCAACACCAATAACAAAACTCGCAATAATTATGCTATTCTTTATCGATGATCACAAGAAGAATTTCATCTAACTTTTGAATTTGAATCGTTATAAATATGCAGAATTTCATCACCAAGCAACGAGGACCGCCTAATCGAAAACGTGAACCACTAACATTCGATGACAATTGCAACGTGGACCCTTGGATTATAAAGGTGCCTATCGTTTATAACGTTAAACTAATACGTGTGAGGATTACTGTGGGAAGGAGGTTCTCTATATCTAATCTATCTCTATATATAATACAATCATATTGATGATAAATCAAATATCATTAATCTTCGATGCATATTATTCATATTAGTTTCTGCAAAATGTAGCGAACCGACTATTTGGGCAAATTGAGATCGAGCGTTGTGGATGAGAACCTGTGCTTGATCGTTTCAATTGCTTCTTTCACACTGTCTCAACTTTTGAGTCCATTTCTCACAGATATCGGCATTGATTTTTTGTTTTTCTTTCAAGTAGCTCATAGAAGAGCATGCCCTTTTAATCACAGAAAACCGAGAGCAAATTTTTCATCAGAAAATTTCGAGGATGGAAGTCTTTAGATAAACTGACAAGTCTTCGCTTCAAGGCAACCAGTCAACATAAAAAGTGTTTCCGTAGCACATTCAGTATTTCTCTCCAATAATGATCGAATCGATGAAGTCCTATCGGTCGTGGTTAATAAGATCTCCATCGGCAGATCATATAACGAAGGATTGCGGTGTGGTTGTATCCAAGTGTGTTCAATAAATCTATAACCCTAGGATGTGTATGCACTTATAGTTCGTAGTGCAGAGCACCTTCTAGTGAAATATATTACAAATTGCAGTGAAATTTATTGGCACAAGTTCGTATTCGCTTCGGGAATAGCTTTGACTTGTAGGTCACAATTCGTTCGATGGTAACCAAAAGCAGTTTTGATTTTTTGGTATTCTTCTATTCCATGATGTGGTCAGCAATTTATATTCCTAAAATGTAGTCAACCGTTGATTAAGCGGCTGAACGCAAACACTTTTATCCCTCTCGGACTAAACTAGTGGAAAATTCATAAACTTACAGTTTCTTGGCAATGACCCAATTTCAATGACGGGAAAACTGAATGGTAATAATGCAAGAAAATCTAAAGATAAAATCTAATAATTGTAGTTTCTAATTGGCTCCGCTATTTTAACGTCTCTCTTTCAAACATATTGGTAAATGGGCGTACTATATGGCAGGTGTGGAGGTGCCACAGTGATACGCAGACTCGAATCAGTTCACCGACGTCTCTCACTCAGGCCTCCTAGGCTCGCCATTCCTCCCGGGCCGATAAATTGCTACTTTAGAGAAAAAATTGGAATTTTTAGTAAGATAATTAGCACTAAATTGGCGAAGAATGGTCAACTCAAATCACTATACAGGCCAGGCTCGCATTTAAGCACCTTTACGATATCACGTTGAACGCGAATGCCTAGGCGCATGCCACTACAAACGATTGACCAGTGCCAAAGCTTATCTTATTAATAGAAGAAGTCTCATAAACCTATGTTCATAGATTTTTCGAATAAAAGCGCTTAATTGGCTGTTGACAATTGAGAAATACAGGCAAATAAGCTGGGCTTCAATATTCTCTGTTCAGAAACAAAATATTGAATTCTTCTGCATCTTCGATGCTCCCATCAACGCAATGTGAGCTCAGTTTGTAAATGATTTAAATTGAATATGTGGAATAAATGAGTTGTTGTTATTTATGGCAAAATAGTTTCTGTCTGTTCAGCAGCGATCAACAATTGCTTGTGAGACAAAGTGTTTCAAATGGCAACAACTGCTGAATAATTCTGGTAATGTTTTTGAAGTGATGTGTTTGTCAGTACTGGCATGAATTTCGGAAACCAACGATAAACCATATGATTTCGTTTCGCATATTTATAACTGCTCTCAATAAATGCCCTGTGAGCATTATTGAGTAGTTCCATTCTTATATATTAAATGTAGTATGACTTTGTAAAATGTCAATTGATGTTTTTTTTCGAGTTGTAGGTTCGTTTTCTGTGATGACACTTCGTTCCTGTTATGATAGGATGTTCGATATGACGAATTCATCCACATTGCCTCTACCCGACCACAATTTTTGTACGGCACAAGAGGTGATCCTATAAGTATGTCTGATAATGATTTTTTATATCACTAGGAATAAAACGTGTATAATGTGTGTTGCTGCGCTTTTTCATTGTTCAAAACAGTATAATCTTCATGTTTTTGATCAGATGTCTAAGATATATAGTTGTCTTATTTCATACAGAATTCTTTGTTGTTCTTAATATCCATTGAAAACACATTATAGGATCTGATATTATGATAAAATGAGATAAACTTTGTCATACATCAACTTTTGTCTCGAGATTCGTACTTAATGCGATGTAGTGGAGGTATATATATTGAGCGAGACGGTATATATATTGACTTGAGTCGACTACCTTTTTGGGAGTGCTATTTGTCTTATTCTTATTTGTCTTATTTTCTGGTACCAATCCATCGACCCTAAATGTCAGCGGTTATGATAAACCTGGCTACTGCCACGAACCTACGTGAACTGACTCGGTTCTACGTATCATTCTGGCACTTCCACCACTGCGTTATGTATTCTATTGCTACTTCTACTTTACTACTGCTCTTAATATCTAGTATAAGGAACTTGAAATACTTTTAAGAATTGCTTATATCTATGCCGCTGACTCATTTTGAGTTGAATTCCAATATTTTTCATGAATTTCCAATACTACCTTTTTTTAGAAGATTAAACTATGTGAAAACTATGATCACATTCAGTGATTCACCTTTCAAAAAATCAAAGGTGTCTGTGAAGCAAAAAAGTGTTCTATCTACGAGTATGTTCTTTAGTTATGGATAACCTAATTATCTTGTTAAGGCGCTGAGTTCCCACCATGGTAAGTAGTTGAGGCAAACTTTATTTGTTTTCTTCCATAAATGATGTAGATATTAAATGCTCTGTAAATTTCATCCATATTACAGATTTTCATTAAAAATTTATTTTCTTAATATTACTATCATTGGAGAAGCGCAGCGCAGTGGTTTACCTCAGGCATACCACACCCGCAATTTCTCAAGTGTTGGTAAATTGGTGTCACAATTATCTGAATAGGATTAGCAGCACTCACTTGGTAAAATGTGGTCAGTTCAAGCCATTGTATAAACCACGCTCCCATCCAGTCATTTCCACGATGTCTCGAAGAACGCGAATCCGTATGTGAATCCGACAACAGGAATTGATTAGCTTCAACGCTCATTCTACCTTAACGTTTTTGGTTAAAACGTATAAGAATTATTGTGCTCACTCAGCAACTGAGTCAGACTTATATGTTAGGAGCCGTTCAACGTTACGGATTTAACCAAGTCAACGATCAATAAGAAATGAATGAGAATGACCTACTCAATTACCGTACATGTTATGTTTCAGGCGAAGCTGACGTGTCTCTCGGACGCTTCTGTTATCGAGCATTCGTGTTGGTGTGAAGGCGACTTTTGTAATACCTCAAGATCGATTTTATATTCAAAATTAGCTATCATCTCCATAACAATATCGCTACTGTTCTATTTTTAATGCGATTTTCTTGCAAAAATGAACATATTAAAGTTTTGACCGCCTTAAGCTAAATGTTGAACACATTTTTCAGTATTCTATATTTTTATTTTACAAGTATCGCAAATGTATTGTTATTTTCCAATGGCATTATACTTGCGGTAGTTTTGCGGCTAACTCAGCACATTCACAAATAATATAATAACATTTTTCAGTTCACTTCTTAACAGATTTATATAAATGATTGTGTATAACTTTGCGTTTGACTCATTAATACGAGTTTCGTTGCTCAAGCATGCTTTCTGCTGATTAGTTGATATAAGTTCTTATCATTCTTCAAAAAGAAGTGGTAGAAAAGTAAATAGAAGGTTTATTAGTAAAACTTTCTGCTACCTACTGTTACAATTTAATGATTATTAAAATAAAACATCATTATGGTATGGATAAACAAAACATGTCCAAAGAACTCGGAGAAAAGAATCCCAAAACCATTTACTAAACACCCAGATCATAGAAGAGGCAACAACAAAGTCAAAATGTCTGTTCACAATTTTCGAAATCATGAATTTTGCTTCTTTTTCAAAGGGCAACGGTCATCCAAGGGTAGTGATGCTCCAGGTGCATTAGCATTGTTGCCAGAATTTTGTTTTTCGACACATGAAGCTACCAAGAATCTCCATCGTCTTGATGGTATAAAGTCAATAGAGAATAAGTGAAATTTCATGTAATGACGACATATGGACAAAAATTGATTGGTACTTATAAAAATGCAAACGTCTTTCATAAAGATGCAATGTCATCAAATGGGCATTTGTTCGAATTTTTTATTACACGTATTTCGAATAAAAGCTACATTTGATTGAATGGTAAGACAAGCGTTAGCATTGGTCAATCTCTGTTTCGGGACGCCACTACCCATTCGTCTCCAACGTGTTGTGGTGTAGGTGATTGAACGCGAGCATGACCTATGCAGTGATCCGAGTGTTGATCTGTTGATAACGTTCCACCAAGTCATTGCTGTTCATCTTACTCTGATCTATCTAACAGCAATTCACAGCTTCTGGATGGATGGAGAGCGTAGTAGGTCGGGAGAGGGTGCGGCTACAAACTTGATTCGGGCCTTTGTACTATTGTGGCTTTTCTACCCTTGCGCCACGTGAACGCGCCAATTTAAATCGTCCCTTTGCTTAGTCATCATTCTCATATCTTATCGATTTTGTGATTATTGTAACATTTTTGGTAATTGGTGTGGATCATATTGGTCATTTCAGTCGGGAGAAAGGTCGATCATGGACATTGAGGAAATTGAGGTTAATCTAATTTGTTCAGAGATGTCATTTTCTTGATATGTTAAAAATTGAACTTTAAAAAGCTGTAAATAATGTGCGTTAACAAATTATGATTTAAGACAATGCGAAAAAGGTTCCTATTTGAGCGGTGAAAGTTTTTTTCAGGACATAGGAGTTTTTACATAACTGCTATGCTGAATAACATCTTTGTCTAATGTCTTGATGAAAAGTACTGTCAGGAATCCCCTTCATGACTTCTATTCAAAATGTCGAAGGAGCTTCTGTTGTATTACTTTCTATCAGTCCTCTATCATCTTAATCATAGAGTCAAAAGCTTTCCGATCTATGAGTAACTAAGGGTCGTGCTGTTCGTTGAAACACCAGTATATGCTTTTCTTGATAACTAGTACAACTTAAAATATTGTACATATATATATATATATAATGTATGTAGCAACATTAAAGATTTTTAACGACATGTAGAATTGGAAATTTCTACGTTCATTGTTGAGATATCTGTGGTAGGTAAACCAATATCGATTAAAATTACTTGAATCTGATTGCTTCGCTGGATAGAATGGTTCCGTAAGTGAATGGGTTGTTAAAAATGTTTTCGTGTTTGCAGGCAGTAACAGCTGTTGAAGACGACTTGCAAAGGTACTTAAGGTTAGTTTTAGTCAATTATATAATCTGTAATTTTGCTTGGAAGCACAAGAGGCTTGAAATGTTAAATGTATGTAGGTCGTTGGACTATAATATGGAGACAGCATCGCTCATTACTTCATATCCTGTTTCATCATCTTACACAGGCTTGTTCTTACCATTACTTTGAAACTTTGCAAAACTTAATTTTTTTCTCAAGAAAGAAAACTCATTTCAGCATCAGACAGATCTCCTAATCGGAATGCACTTCAGTCAGACACAAATTCTTTAAAATCATCAGATTTGGAGCAACTTTCAAGTAGCCGGCGTTCGTTTTTCCTAAATCGTCTCGATTGATTGGCCTTAATCACCACATATTTATATTTTAATACGTTTGAATGTCAGTTATGATTCATACCTGTCTATAAGAAAAGAGACGTCGATCATCAGTGACATATGAACTTGCTTAGATGCCCAGAAGTCGTCGGGTCATCTTAAAAGTAGACGCGTTTAAAAACCATTCATATAATTACCACATAATCAAGAAGTAAAAATAAAATAACACTTTGAATAGTGTTATCAACATTACTGCCAGCTCTACAGAGCGTTTAACAAACTTAAATAATGAAATTTCTTGAAGTTGTTGTAGCAGACAGTTTTGTCGAGTGCTACGATTTCTTCTGCGTAGAGCACCACTGGCTAGCAATGCAAGGCATTTAGATGTCCATTTCATTTAGATTTTCATATTTCGGTAATGTTTATCGTACTTTCATCACAATTCATGACGAATCTACGCTCTTATTAGTGTAACAGAGAATCCCTATAACATGACATGAATGAGTAATCGAGTTGTATGTCATGACAAGATGGTTATTGATTTGAAAGAATGATCTTTGAATATTTGAAGTATTTGAAAGAATGATCTTTATGTCTTTTCCTTGCATTTTAATAAGTTTTACAAGGTGCTTGTTTATATCGAAATTGTATAACGGTCGTCGAAGTTCACCAACATTTTGTTTTATCGTTTTTCTAACAAATTTGCTTTGGGATGTGACAACAATTATATTACAGTCGAACCTGATGGTAGATCTTCGTATTCTAGGACAAACAAATTCTCCATATTCTTCACAAATTCCACGGCCTTAATTAAACCTGCTGCTATTCCGAAGTTAATGTAACTGACATATGATGTACTCATCTCGCGATCACCTGGATCACCTGGATTCCCGTTGATCATCGACTAAGTCGAGCGGGCACCAGTAAAACTTCCATTTTTCTCTATCGCGCGCAAGGGTAGTCCAGTGAATTCTTTTCGCTCTAGGGATTCGTTGAACATCATAATCCCTTTCTAGGGCCTTGGTGAAGCGGTCAGACCAGCGGGCTAACCAGGGTAATGGTTAGCATG
>KN716280.1:11699-45647 GCA_000816705.1 Dictyocaulus viviparus | reverse complement strand
TGAGATTTCCCATGGTACATTTTGTTTGTCATGATAAACTCTGATAGCCGCGAATGTGCGGTCTTCTCTGTAGAACTTCTCCAAGTCCATATAGAATGCTTTGATTTCATCTTCATCATAGTCCGAAGTAGGAGCGTAGACGATAAAGATGGTCAAAGCCGGTGGTGGACAACGTCATTTCAATTTTAACCGTCCGATTTGAGTTGTTAGTTGTTCAAACGAATTGATGATCATGACCAAGTTCAGATTAACGAGTACACCTACACCACCGACACCTCTACTGTCGCATGTTCCAAGAAACAGTTCTTCTCCGGTGTCGTACACAACGCTTAGTGGCTGGTGTCTTCTCGTTTCGGCCAGTCCGATGACGTCGTACCTAATTTTCTTTGCATGCATCAGAAGGTCTTCAATACATCTCGCGATACCTTGAAAAACTGAGCCATCGTTGATCTGCTGTACTTAGTCATTTTAGCTCTAGTAAGCGTCTTCCTACAAAGAAAAAACTAGTTTTTACAAAAATTCACCCAGATAGAAAGTTTTTAGAAGACTAATAAAAAAGATTCTTATGTAATGTGGAAAAATGGCTACGGCTACGCATGCAAATCACTTCTTGACCCATTTGCAAAGGTCTGTAGTTATAAAAGTATAGTAATAAAGTGGTGAGTGTAAAGAAAAAATAAAGTGTAAAGCGTAATGATATCGATAGAATGTTGAGCTGTTTATGTTCCAATTAGTGTTATAAGCCTAGATTTGAAAACTTGGTAGAAATTTTTCAGAGGAACCAGAATGTGCGAAGAAAATTGTGAAGCAGTCGACCGTGTCAGCAAAGAGAGAATTCGAAAACATTTTGATTCAGCGTCCCAAACATTGGACTGAAGTGCTAACAATTCGAAATCCAAAAAGAATTGTATTGCACAAATAATGCCAGTTTTAGAGTCGTGTTGACGGTGCGATGTTTGGAATCAGAGCTTCAACACCAACAAGAAAAGTGAGCGATACTTGAGTTTTCATTCTGACTTTACCTCGCACTCAGACTATTTATTAATGCAAAGGTCAAAAATCAACAATACGTGAATTGACCACGATGATTGGAAAAAATATATAGCTGGCCCAATCGAGTTCCTATAATTTTGTAGCACAACTTCTTGTGCGTATTAAATAAGATAAGCTTTGACGTAGAGCTATCCCTTGTAACGAAATGCGCATACGAATCCCTTTTCAAAAATATCCTGTAGTTCGTTGAATGCGAGCCCGATTTACACAGTGACTTGAGTTGACCACGATTCACCAAGTCAGTGTTGTTTATCTTACCTAAATCTGTCTTTTACCAATTTACCGACTCCGAGATAAAGATAACGGACTGGGTAGGTTTGAGAGACAGCTGCGGATTGGTTTTGATTTTCGTGTAGCCGTTACACTTTCACCACTACGCCACTGTGCCTTAGGGGCTTATTGCCTTTCATATATTTGTTCTCTTTAAAATGTACCATAATCAACATAAACATTTTTGGGAGGTTAAAGATTTTTAGTAAATAAGAGATGTATTTAGGAAATATTAGAGAGATTATGAATTATGCCATATCGTTTCATTCTCATGCGTGATCTCCCTTATTTTGAGAAATTTCAAGTGCAATTTGACAGCTTTGGATTTGTCTTATCTCTTACTCTCTTACTTTACATTTACATCAATATCCAACGTAGAGTTTTTAGATCTGCATATCAATTTTCCAGTTTCTAATAAATCTCACGAAAAACAATGTGTTTGAGTTTAATTTTCCGTATTCTAGTTCTAATTTTCGTTTTAAGCAATTCTATTCACCACTGTTTTATGAAGTACTAACGATTAACTGCTTCTTTCGGATTCATAGGTATTCAGAAGTGCCGAAATGCCACGTCTAGCTTCATGTAAAACCCTACCTCTTCTCACAGAAGTGTAAACTGAATTGAAAAATAGCTCATCATCTCCACTTCCAAAGCTAAGAATGAACCTCTGTCAAAATTTGCTGCCATTGTAATGAAAACAGAACTTCAGAACACATTAGAACTGTGGTGAAGCTCCTAGAAGTATGTTGGAGAAACCACATGCTCCTTCTTTCACTCTTCGTCGACTAGAAAAAAAAGACAATTTATTGCATCGAGCGAAGGTCGATTGTGTTGCAAGCACTTGTCGACCACATAGATCACAGAGCCACCTATCAACTTTAGTTGATTGTTGTGAATTTTCAAAAATTTTACGATAAATTTCAAACATGGCCTCACACGTACATCCACTTCAATGATTTATATTTCAAGCAAAGTGTAGCATTTGTTTTTCATCTCTGGAATCCATTGGATTGTAATATATATGTGAGATTATATTTAAACATACACAAGAAGAAGTTTTTTACAATGTTCTACAGTTTTTTTTTCTCTTTATTTTTGTCTTTTTCTTTTTTTCTTTCTCATAGGGAGTTCTTTATTGTTTCCTCATGGAACTGTTAGTAATAGCGTTGATTGGTGTTTTAAAAGAACTATTTCATATCATATACGATACCGATTCATTACTGATCACCAGTGTTACCATGTGCCAGATGAAGATTGAAAATGTTCAGGGAGCTCCTCCTCAGTTTGAGCGTGTCTCTCGTCGTGTCAGCGTTCTTGACCAAAGCGGAAGAAGCAGTGGTGAGTTGTTTCTACAATATTTCTACAAAAGAGAGTCATCTATGACAAGATAATAAATCAACCTTGTTCAAGAAAGCGTTCAGATAATTAGCACTGACACTGGGAGCGCAGTGGCTCAGTGGTGGAGGTGCCGCAGTGACACGCCGGCCCGAATCAGTTCGCGGCCGCCGCCCAGGCCTACCAAGCCCGCCATCTCTCCGGGGTCGGTAAATTGGTACCAGAGGAGTCTGGGTAAGATAACTGGCACTGACTTGGTGAAGAGTGGTCGACTCAAGTCATTGTATAGACCAGGCAGGCATTCAACCACCTCCACGATATCACGTTGAACATATATGCGGGGGCGCATCCCACCACAAGGGATTGGTCAACGCTAAAATTATCTTATCTTATTTTTTTGACCTCATTTTAAAGATCGAGTTCTGACCTTTCTTATCTAATACATTACACATGAATGAAACATAAAAGGATCCTCATTCTAAAAGTCTCAATCATTCAATCGTTCTTCTTCAATATACAAGGACTTCATATTATAATTTTCAAATTATTGCAATGCTTAAATATTTTTATTAATGATATCGTAATGTTGTTGTTGTGAAAGTTTACTTATGTTTGAGGTTGAACGACTACACACTAGAACAAGATGACTCCTTGTCACTGAATTCCGTTCCGTTTCATTCTGTATTTCTCTCACTGATATCATTCTTCATCCATCTCTCATAAAATTGATCAAAACGTGGCATCGGTTTATGTATCGTTGAAATATGCCGTTTCATATTGAAATATACTGTTGAATACGTGTGGCTGTGTTTCTTTTTACATTAAGAAAATTTTGAGTGGAAGATTGTAATACAATTCGAGTTAAAAAGTTGACCTCTTATTGGAGTAGTAAATTCACCGACCGATCTCTATCATCTTCAACGTCGCCGAGATCCTACGAAGCTTTCACGCGTTCGTTAACATTTCGTTTACGTCACGTCACATATCGTTCTGTTTCAAACTGCACGTCGTCCGAGTTTGAATTCATATGGCTCGAATCGTAAAAAATACTGCTTTAATATCTGAAATCATAACCGTTACGATATTTAATAAAGCGAACAATCATTAAGTGCCTGCTGTCGGTCGACTATTTATACATGTCGAAAATTTCTGCAGCATTCGCACTCGATTCGAAAACAAATACCAAAAAATAGGAGAAAAATAGTTGAACAGGAAGTGTTTTTGAAACAAACACGAAAAATTCCAATCGAGTTTCTTCTCATCAAATAGTCGATTTCTATGTTGCGATACTTTTTTTTGTTACTATTTTTCAGGTTCGCAATGTAACACTCAAAATGACAAGTCAGTTCCTTGCTTTGTTTCAGACTTGTGCTAAAAATTTCACTTGGAGACTTCAAATTCGAAAGCAAACGAAATCAGTGACCTTACCTAATTTTCGATTTTTTATTTTATTCTCATGCAAACTTCTAAGACTCTAGCCAATACTCACTTCACCAGGCTGATTAACTCAATTCATTATTCCGAGCTGCATTAGAAAACTCACTACACTTAGATAGAAGCAAATTGATGTGCTAGTTTTCTCATTTGTAATTAGACAAACAATTTTAGTACTTTTCAGATTCCCAAGCTACTTCAACACTTCTCAGAATGCAGTCTGTCAATCACGGTACTCAACGAAAGTAGGTCATAACAGTAAGTAAAAACAATTGGAAGAAATGAGGACAGCAGTATTGCTAATATCTATGTTGCATTTACAATCACTAGTATAGGCACTAAATTTTTAATGAAAAGGAAATGTGAGAACAAAAGAAGTTGGTGTATTAGGAGTAAAACACTAAAAAATTTCGCGCTATCCAGAGCCTCCACCGGAATGTAGATGATGACACTACAAAAGTAGGAGTTCCTTCCCTCCGCTATGCTCTGTCGGCTGAATCGGTCTGTCACGTTTATTTCTAAAGTCCCGATTTCTCTTTATCAAGATTTATGATCGTCTAGGTACGGTGAAGTCGTGTTACTCAAACTTCTTTTTCTTTAGGAATCTTTTTTTATTTAAAAACTCAATTAATGTTAACTTATTGGATCACTATTAAAATTCAAAAAAAAAAATTCAAATGTCTACTTCAGTATACATCATCGCAATTGAACACCTATGACAGCAGAATTTCTTCTCCAGAAGAAAGAAATGCGATCAATGATAAAGTAGAATTCATTTATGGATTGGAAGACATGCAGGTGTAACTGCTATCTTTTATAATTTCAAAAATCTAATAAATACAAGATAAATTTAGGTAGACGTCTCCATCCTAGCAACTATCAATGGGGAGTATCTTCATCTTATGAAACGTTAATCGAAGAATACTAAGTAACGCTGGTTTCCTGTGATTGATTGCTTATCAGTTTATTCTATGTACTCTTAGTGAATGAAACCATGACCAATTGGTAGCGATTTTCTGTCAAGAATTTCGTTTTGTGAGGTTAAACTCGCGTCTAATAAAGTTTCATGTTTCCATAATCTCTTCAGAATTGTTTTACAAGTTAAATCAATTTTCTCTGTTTCACTTACAAATAAATGTTTAAGCTTTAACGTTGGTCAAAAATTTTGGCGTTGATCAATTCCTCTTCTAGAAATGCACTCACCCATTCGTTATCAGCGTGATATCGTTGAGGTGGTTTAATTCGAACTCGATTTATACAATTACCTAAATTACCTGAGGAAACAATCTCTATAGCATGTCGTGGGCACGCTCATTAGATCCGATTCTGACGACGAATTTGTCGTGAAATTGGGCAACCTTTCACCGGTTGTCTTACCACCCGATGTTAAAAGTATCAAAATAAAAAATAATCACAAAATAATCAATTTGAATAGCTTATAGCTTTGAGTTGCTACGCGGAACCTTTTGACAGCTACGAAGTACGGCTCAAACTTTTTTAATCGAACTGTACGTTCGTCCTCTGATGACAGCGATGTTACAAATGATCATGGTACTGGATTTATGTTTCTTTGTCCGAAGCAAAACCAATCGCACAGGTATAACCCAAATGAGAGTCGACCGCCAAACTTCAAATTCGTATATTTAAACCTTTATTTAGACAACACATTAAAATAGTAGATAACTGTGATTATGCAACCAGGTGATCTTTGTTATCCGAATACAGAAGGTAAGGAGAATAATATATCAATATCAACAATATAAATATATCAAGATTATCATTGACAATTGCATGAGACTGGTTATTTAATGAGACAACAACTAGTTTAATACTGAACGTGAAACATGGTGGTGCATGGGTTATGAGTGAAGAGTGTGAAGGAGGCGTTTACCGTAGCTGCTTATATACGGAGCGAGAGAAGAGTGCCGAATGTTGAAATAATGTTCTTTCCCAATCCCTCAGCAGACCCATCTTTGATATCGATGCCAGAAGCCATTCAACATGCTAGTGGCCTTTTTAATCTGAGTGTTTGTACGTTTGGGCCGCCGATTGAAAAAATCAATAATGATACAGATTCATGAAAGATCACGTGTTATGTCATTTAGAGGAATGCATGTTATATCTAATAGCTGAAAATGAGCAATCAATTCTTTAAATTGTTCAATAATACCAATTAGTGTTCGATAATAAATGAAGGATTGGACGGAGAAAATTTATAATTCATATTTATTGAGAATCTACTCTTTAGTTTTTAAGTAGATCAAAGCTGTTTGATGAACCTAAAAAAGAAGCCTCTTCGGAACGCGTCCGTTGTGATAAACAAGTAATTACTCTATTCAAAATAATAATGCAGCAGAACAGCTAAGTATTTTATATTTTTCATTTTGTTGGAGTAAAAAGTAAGATTGTTATTTAATTAAGTTCGATCATAATGATCTACTGAGTCAATGAAATGATCACCCAATAGATCTATTCTAAATGCGGGAAAGTGATAAGCGTACTCATTCGTTGGTATCGCATCATTGTGATAGGCTGTGTTTTGGTTTCTGCAGTTTTTTTTTGTTATAATGGTTTCAATTTATTCCGTTATTTGGACCCTGATATCATACATTACTAGGTAATGGTGGACGCTTTTGTTAGGACAGGATGATGCTGCGACTTTATAAACTAACGAACGGTATTTGAAGCGTTAAGTAGATTACTGTCTGTTTAGCATCATAATTGTGTCATATTTATGAGTCAAAAAATGAGTAAATGTCAACAGTTAAGTATTGATGTGCCGGATAGAATCAAGATTGTTATATCAATTTGCGTCAAAGATTTCGCTCTACTACTATGTATTCTATAATTTTGTTTTCTAGATGATGCAGCATTATTATATTGTTTTGATCTCGACAGTATTTCTTATAGTAAACAACGGTGAATTGAAAACGAACAAAGACCAAATAGCTCAAAGTAAGTCCTTCGGAAATTGTTGATTTCTTTTCGAGTGTTTGGCAGTGTGCCAGAGTGCGTATAGTCTATAGTACCAACAGGCTTTTATAATCTGATTGTATTTCTGCGTTGAATAATCTTGGACTGAGTGCTTCTTCATTGTTTTTCAAATCTTACTAATGTAACGGTAATTATGATATTCTCATACAAGCAACAAATCACTCTATTTTTCAATCAGAGCTTAATATAATAAGGTACGATCCTATGAATATGAAATAATTCTTTATTAAACCGAAGTGGGGATCAGTCCATGGCGACATTTTTTTCTTTATTAAGGCTTTAATCCTGATGTGCTAATAAGGGCGTTGGGAGTCCCTATATGTGTTCGAAAATGCATTGACCAGTTTGTAAAGGACGTTGCTGATCTCTGGTACATGAATGAAATTGTTGGAAACATTCAACCTTTTTGTCGGTAAGCTTTATTTCGTTTCGTCGTTTTTTTATGGGTTTTTTAGGAAGCGAAAATCAAGAAATAATAACAGTAGATACCACAGCTGAAATATACAAAGCTACATAATTTGGTAATGTGTGAATATCTCGCATAAGTTCCATCTGAAAATTTTAATATTCATATATAATCACAGTACCGACTTGATATTCTGAACTCTTGTGATATGCTTATAGTGGGTTTCGATGAAGAAATGTTGAATTTGGCTTAAATAACGTATTCACTTCTTCGAACTATAATTGCACTTTGATAAGACCAGAATCTCAGCTTTGATTATGTGGAACTTCTTATCAACCTGATAGAAGTTTGATTTACCTCTGGCATAATTACCAATTAACATGTAACAATGTAGAGTCATTGTCGTCTTACTCTTGATTGCAATCCATTCAGAAGTCATGATGCTGCTCTGAAATGTATTGGAAGGTATGCAACGTGTGATCCACATAGATTGTTCAAAATGGCTAGCAGCAGTGTTGAGAAGATGTGTGGTGAAAGAGCACCTCTTTTTGAAAAGATGCGACCGTGCCTTGCCAAATACGGTGATATTCCTGTTCAAGGTTCGCTGTTAACTTGTGATGTTAGAACTCTAATTGCTATCCATAATGCAGAATGCACTACGCGAATTATCTAAACATTTTTTGCTGGCACATCTTCAGTACATATATTTGTTCGATGATGCACGTCCTGCTTGTAAATTGTCTGGATTGTAAGAGTCCTCGCCTCCTTGCTGCAGTGTGCGATTCGAGATGCCATGGTAGCTCCAACATAACTGCCTTCATGAATAATCCAGCCATCACGATTGCCGCAAAGATGGGTGGAAATATTTTCACTGTTAATGAGCATCTTGGTGGTCTTTGCAGGTGACAAATAGTCCTTTTTCTAATTAGTTTTCTAATGATCGGTTGTTTTTCAACAACTATTTTTGTGATGATTAACATGCTTTTATTGCATGAGGCTCCCAATTCCCAACTTTTTGAAGGAAGGTTTTTCGTAAATTTTAATCCATTCTTATACTTTTAGCGCACTCAACTGTGCATTGCCTTGTATCACAATGGAGCTCAATAAAGTTTGCCCTTTAAGTGGATGGCTTACTTTGGTTGGTTTCACTTGTTCAGAGCACTTACGTTACGTTAACATCTATGTTAACAAAGGTGGTGTCTCAGTACCTAATGATGATTTCCTAGGACATTCTGCTTCAGCCATTTGACTCTATGTCAAATCTTCTACTCAATGCCTCATTTACATTGAAGGATTTCATCACAAAGACCATAAACAAACAATGCAAATTTCTGATACAAAAGAGCGAACATGTTAAGCTTAGGAAAGGACATTTCAATTACTAATTCACTACGGACACTCTAATATTAACTAGTTAACCCTTCCATCCATTATTTACCTCTCAAAAAGAGTCAGTTATTGGTTTTCATTGATGTGATGACGACAATGTTTCATGTATTCAGTGCGGTTTTGTTTCTCATAAAAATATTGATCTGCTCAATATCATGCTGACAGCTTCAGGTTAATGTCCTATAATTGAAAGAAAGTTTAGTTTCAAATGAACTCGAAGTAATTTTTCTATTTGATGTGCGGTCTAGTAAATTCTATAATTATTACTAACATGGAGATTGGTTCGAGACTTTTTCTAATGAGTTCACTTTCTGTCGTGTGCGTTGGAAAGGTTGTACAATTGAAAAAAGGTGAGTTTTTTTTCGCGCTTCATTTCCAAATATTCATACAAGCAATGTTGTTATTATCTGATATTTGAAAATATGATGAGGTAATACGGTTGAAACTTGTATTCCGATTACATTGTGTACAGCGCCTTATACGGTCCATATACTGTCGTGAGTTTAATACCTGAATTCCAGTGCTTACGTATTCGTTCTTTTTTTTCACAAGATCCTATCTACAAAGTCTTTTGAAAATGTTATTATAGATGTACTGTTACTTATATGGCTATTCATTAACTAATATAGGTAATATTGAAAACTTGACTTTTTTTTCCTTCAAAAAAAATCCGACTAATGATTCACGAGAAATTTTTACATTAAAGATCTTTTTTATTTTTGGAAAAAACGGTTCCAGGTTACAAAAGAAGTAAGTTGATTTTATTACAGAATAGTCGATTAACGTTTTGTATGTGTTAATACTTCCATTTACGTGAATTTGCACTACACCAAGTCAATGTGATTCTTAAAAAAGACGTTGAAATCAGGAAAATGCTGTAGAATCCGATACAAGTGGTTTGGTTGTTACGGCAATACAGTCGTTGCCCTCGTAGAGAAAAGCGAAAGAGAAATCGGAACATTCGCATCCAGTTCTAAATCATGCCCAGCTAACTACTGTTGTTAATTATTCCCAAGAAGACCATTTATGACCGACATGGTGCACTTTTGTTTTGAAATAATAAACATTATTTTATAAAGTCCAGAATCACCCATCGAGGAAATTGACCGTTTCTATGGACAATGACAGAAAATAATTTTAAGAGAAGGGGTGTTATGGTGCTAGAACATTGTGGGATGATAAGGAAATGTCTTTCTAGAAATTTAAGTGAAAAAAAGAATTAGAACTTTCTAATTTACTAAGTGCGATTAACTAGGGTGTAATTCGGTATCAGTGAAAGCAGTTTGTTGTGTTCCAGTAGAGTCTCATCTATCACCTCTGGATGATTTTAAACCGAATGCTGACCTCGAGCCAAACTTGTGGGCTTACGGGTCCGAATATGGTAAGTAATCGTTTTTCATCGTAAAAATGTGTCATTAATTCTCAGTCTCCTCTTTGAGCGTAGTGTATAGTAATCAAAATCAGAAAAAGGCTACATCTATTTGACCTTGAGATAATATTCTGTTGTGCTTGTGTTTGACTGCATCGATTTGGTCTCCAAATAATATTTTGTTGCGCTTCAAACATTTTACGATTCGTTTAGTCGTAGAGCCACCTATGTGTCAAACTGCATGTATTTCATCTGTAATGGAAGTGTTTTCGGTTTATTTTCGTTCGGGGACCTTTTCCGACAATATGCGCCAGGCGTGTAAGTCAGTCACATCTACTATTGTTTCTCTCTGATTAGTTAATAATTGAAAAAATGTGCAAAATTATCGTTATAGTATTCTGATATTTCGTGAAAATTTGCAAACATTTCCCGATGTACTTTCAACTCTACCAAAACATATCAATATTTTCTACATAAAGAGATACCCAAGCCTACAAGCTTATCGAGCCCGTCATATTTCCAATTAGCATGATAGCAGTTTAAGAAGATAAAGGATATTGACTTGGTAAAGCGTGGTTAACACAATTCAATGTATAGATCAAGCTTGTATTCATTCACCTCAACGATATTATGTTGAACACGAATGGTATGTCCTTCGCACAAGGATTAATTAACGACAAAACTTGAATAATACCATGATGGCAAATTAACAGTATAAAATTAATATGCAATTGCCAGTTCTTATGAGGAAGCAATTAAATGCATGAAGCGCAACGCGCACTGTGGACCGGATTCCATGTTCGAATCGTTAACAAGTGGATTACGGTATATGTGTAAAGAACAAAGAGATGGTTAGTTTCATATGAATTTTTTTCTCCTGAAAATCACTGATAGAAAAAGAGAGAATTCAGCCCTCCTAATATCTAACATCTACAATATCAGCCAGGGTTTTTTACAATGAAATCGATGACATTTAGCTTAATTCTGCGTATACGTCAGAATTTTCATTCTAACTTTTGGATCGTTAGACCAACGGTTTCCTACTAAAAATAAAGAGTTTTGCACGCTTGGTGTCAACGGTCCAAATGTGCACCTCTGGTTTTTTATTTCTTTATGCTCAAGTTCTTATAAAATCGTTTCATAATAGGTATTGTGCGGTTATTCTTCTTGTTCTCAATATTTTACGGCTAAATTTTTTTCTAGCTTTCACCATACTTTCTGATTGCATAAATCGGAACACCGACCGCGTTAGTCATGGTAAGTTAACAATATTACTCGAGTATAAACTAATTTTACTATTCACCTACATAGAAATAACTTAATGCTTTATTGTTTTTGTTTGTCTCAGTTGACGACAATTCATGTTTGTTTCAGACTGTGATCAGCAGTGTAATCCCAACTCTCTAGCGACAGGAATTGCTCTTAAAGACACCGTAATGACACAACTTGATCATCCTCTTGTTAGTCAAAATGTTAATATGCGTCGAATCATTGAACCTCATATGAGTCGATTCTTTTTTAGCCATGCATGCAAGTGAGTACGCATCTTAGCACTTATATTCATGTTATTGGATTCCAAATTCCAAGTAGATGAATACAGTTTTGAGGTGTGAAATACGGCACCACATCGTACTCGAACAGATTGAACCGCGCTGTAAAATTACAAGCTTTCAGGATCGGTCAATGCCTAATGGGTTGCACGCGTAATAAATACAATATGCTCTGCGAAGGCACAGCCGGCTCTTTGTTGTTGGTGTGTTTTGGTACTATTTTAATTCCAAACTTTGAGTAATAGTTTTTCGATTCAAGGAGATGCTTACGCTTCCACTGTCTGTCGATAGCGGAGAATCGTCTGCTTTCCCGTCAACAAGCCATATAGCTTCATTCCTCGGTGGTCTTCTTCCGCATCAGTGCTCATTTCTTACTGCTCGCAATGGCAATAGTTATCGGATTGACCCTGAACTTAACAAGGAAATCAAACGCATGTATGCTAATAGAAATGTGCGTCTATAACGGGACAAGGCTTTGAAATATCTTTAGCTTAGTTGTGATTGTGAAAATTATAATGTTAAATTCAAACTTTATCGGGACATCTCACTGAGCTTATTTCCTTTTCTCCCTTCAGTGTCAATGAATTGCTATGAGAATCTATGGAAGTATGTCCACATTATCGTTTGTCAGAAATTTAATGGAGTAGTCCGAATTTTCTTCTGTTCAAGAATGAAAACCGTGATTGAACTATAATGCGTTATCGTTCGATCAATACCATGAACGATTTATTACAAATGTAAAAGCAACGTTTATGTCGACAAATTTTATGGAACCAAAGTACAGTATTTTTACAGAGAACAACTATGTTATTACCAAGTTCGTTGTCTCCCCATTCTGAAGTCGTAGATCCATTTTTAAAAATGTCGAACACGTTAAAACGAGTATCACCATTTGAGGATTACGAAATTGCGGAAAAACTTCTAGAAGATGGGACTGATTCGTTTCATGTGAGTGTATTTTCAAATGCTCAATACTTCGAGGTTATTGATTGAATTTCAAAATGAGTGCTTGACGGATATTCGTCTGGCTAGAATCTTCATAAAATATCAAGTGTCGAAAATGGACATTTCAAAAAATCACAAGGATGTCCTCACTGATGGATAAAAATGCACCAAGTCACGAAGTCTTTTAGCATGCATGATCTCTACTTGTTAGGTTATGTCCATGATTCGGTTTCTGCTGTTCGCTTAGAAAGCGGAGCGAGTAGTAAACTACCTAGAAAAATAGTTTTTTACAAAGTATTTTGCAATCAGAGTGGATTTGTTTATATTTTTTTCTATAATTGTATATAGTATAAATAAGTTTCTTTTAGGACGAAGTATATGAAGAGCCAGTAAGCAATATAGATATTCCTGAGAAATATTTGACTGGTGAAGGTAGGTAACGTAAACAGATAGTCTAATTAATATGATATCACAGTAAATTTTGAAGGTTGGTCAAGAAGTTATTACGACTATAACACGTCAATATGGAGATGGGTAGGTCACGGGGTTAACAGTCATAATAAGGGTTACACATTTCTTTCGCTCCTAGGTTTGAACACCCTCTATTAATCGAACTAGGAACCATTACCATTAACACTTCTCTGCTGAGAACTAATTACTGTCTTCATTCTATTGGTTGTTGAATCGATTTTCTTCCCAAGAAATAGCGATGTGTGTGCTTAAGGTAGTAATCATGAGCATATGATCCAGCGAGTATGGTTTAAGAAAGCTTTTATAGCCCAATGCGTCCAAGTACCAACACGTTCTGGTGAAGATTAAACGCTGACTTTTTGTTGACTCTGTTGACCAATGCCAGCAGCAGGAGCGCAGTTTTCAGTGCATCGTGTCTATTTGTTGAACAAATTTTCAAATGCAATGGTTCCGCCGTTCTTCTTTCTTTGGTACAATTCTGGCTTTTGGAAGTGATTTCGAGGTTGAAAGCCTTTAATCTTCAACTACTGTGTAAATCGCTGCCGATGCTTGCGAAATGTCTGCTGCTCTACAACTCATTTTGAAGTCGTATGAGAAAATCGCTTTTTGCGTAGTGCTTCTTGTTGATTATCATTTTCATAATCTAAAAGATAAAGAGTGAAATGCGTATTAAAATGGTGTGAAAGACTACCATATCTATCAAGTGTAGATTTCAACATCCAGCAATTCAAGCCAACTCAATATCCGTATTTTTTTCAGTTATTTTTTTTTCAACGGCGTTATTGCAAATTGTTTCGAATGGTTTGTTGTTAAAATGCGATAGTAAAATATGCAATAGTTATTGTTTGGTAGTGTCTGGTAGTGTGCTCTTGGTACCTTAGCCTACCATGTGGGTCGTTGTTTTGATTGCAGCTTCTATTTCAAACTTCGGTGGATAAACCTTTATGAATACAAAAGTAATAATAATGACGGTAGCGCAACAGTAATAATAATAATAACAATACGATAGTAATATAATAACGTACTGAGAGAAGTATTATCGTAATGATACACAACATACCGCCTTCGGCGATGATACGGTAGAGAATGGTGGCCACACGATGTCGAATAACGTTGTGAATTTCACCCAATGAATTTAGCAATGAGAACGATGCCATCTAGCATGAAGTTACATGACTAAATTATTATCAAGAACTATGGATACAAAGCATAATAAAAGCGATTATTACAAGAGGGGACTACAAGAAGGTCAATGAGCTTATATGATAACAAGGGTCGATAACACGATATCGATCGATCGCAGAGCCGCGCGCATATGCGAGGTGCTCATCTGTTTGATCCATCGATCGACATTGATTAATAGATAAGATAGATCGACTGCATGTTAGACTTTTGTTTAGAGAGTGAGCTAAGAGTGATAGCAAACTACCCTAAGATATGGAGAATGTTTGTTACATGACGAGTAGTAGCATTGTGTTTATTATCAGAAGTGAATGTTTTATAGGTAGTGGCAGTTATGAACACTCCGATATCACCGATGTTTTTGATGATTTTGAAGTTCTGACAGACGAACCTGAGAAATATTTCGTTTCATATCCAGTGAAATCCGGGAAAAAGTACAAATTACAAATGAATTCCGACTACACGGATACACATGGTACAATTTTTATTTATCTGCTCAATAATAAAATTACTTGTTGTAAAAATCAATTTTCAAATAACTCTTTCTTTACGGAATGAATTTCTGCTTATGATACAAATATAATCCTTTGTCAAATCAAGTTGCAGGTAGTAAAAATAATATCATGTTCAATACTAAAGCCAAAGTAACAATTTTATAGAACTATTATTTCTTTAGTTCATTTAAAGAATTTGTCGAACGGTAAATGATAATTGCAGGTTATATTAGGGAACAATATGGATGTCAATGTATTATAGTTAATATTCATTTTCTTTGCTTGTAAGATTGTGACTCAAATTAGTACTTTTCTTCTTTCAGCGATATGTTATTTAAAAATATATTTGAGTCACGTAACGTGTTTGAGTATTACTTGAGTCGTGTTTTCTTGTAGACTGGAACAGATACCGCATAGATTCGGTGTTTGGTGACCACATAGTTTTTGACTAAAAAGGAAAAGTTTTTTTCATTAAAAAAAAACTACATTTCCGAATAAGCCTTTGTTCCAAAACGACCGAAATATCTTGGTGATTCGATGTCAACCAGAAGGTATTTGAGGATAGATTTTTCTGATAATACGAGTTGACTTGAGTTATTGCAAGTCACCACATTTATAAGATGTGTATTTGTTCATGTCTTAGGAATCTTTCATCTTTTCATCTTCTCATGAAAAATTAGACTTGTGTGGTTCATTTCTTAAAAGGTACTCAGGAATCACACCACTGAAATTCTCGCTACTCCTCGCGTGCAAGAATAGAATGCATTCATTTCACTTTAGAAAATCATTGAACAAATCATAATCGTGTTTATAATTCCGTTAACAATCTCTTTCTAGAAACTGTAGGAAGAGGTGTAACGATTTGGCAGTTGGTCTTCCTGAAATCCGTTTGGTGTCTATTAGTGTGCAAAAACGACTTATGTGCACCAGTCATCGTTCATATGCGCATCACGTGTACGGTTCACCTAATTCTAAGTAGCTTGGCGTACGAAAAAAGTCTTGTATGGTCTTTTGATAGAACACTGGATTGCGTCCAGTGTTCTTTCGTGCTGCCGCTTTCATGAAGTTTACGTTTCGTAGTATCGCTTCGTCGATGACGTATTTTTGCGTGCATGATATCTTACGGAGAATTTTGGTAGTGAAGTTGTTGTATAACTTACGAAGAATATTGGTGTATACGAATATTGGTGTGAATGGGAAGTGCTTGTTTAGTCAACTTTTTTATGACCGCTTCTGGCTGTCCTTCGTCTTATGCTTTGCCAATCCAAGGATAACACGTTTGGAAAGCTTGTAGACAACAGGCAAAAGACAAATTGAGCGATTTTTTTTCCTTTAAGTGCAGCAACACTGTTTTCCAATTTTATGGTTGACTTGAAACTTTGCGGACACACGATAAAATCTGGTAGCTGTTTTCCCTTATCAATCCATGAAAGATCATCCATCAATCCCTTAGAATCGCACTTTTCCAATTAGTTGAGGTCTGGCTGTTGAAATTGTTCATCATTTGCTTCGCTTTTACTTCTATCAACTGATAGTCGATACTTCTTTCTAATTAACTGCTGAAACATTTATCAGATGTGATGTTGCATAATACCTCAAATTTTGGCTCGTAATTTTTAGTATACTGATCAATATATTCAATTTTCATACAATTTTGAGACCGTAGTTCTTAGATAAATTATTTTTAGCACTTCAGGCGAACTTGTCTGTTCCATCCAACAGGAGAGATCGTGAGGGAAAATGATGAAAAAAATCGAAAGTACATAAGTTTTCTAGCCTCTATTAAGATACTACTATGTAACTTATCAGATTTATTAGGTTTTTCATATCATTTATTCTGGCTTACTATATAATGAAGATGTTAGAACAACAACGATAATTTCTGTTTTTTTCCATTGACTATTCAACATATGGAAGTAGTAACGACGGAACTTATAAGCCATTAATCTTATCGAGTTACTAGTTTATTATTAGTTCCATGCGTTGGCCTACTGGATGAGGACTATGAGTTATTCAAATATAAGTGCCGATAAGTGAATTTTTAGCATGAAATTTTCATGAGCTTGAAATACTAGATAGTTGCATTCAATATTATCGTTCCGAATTTCTCTGAAAGGTCGTATTTTGTTACATTGTTTGATTGAGGTTCTATGCGTCGCAGATGATAAAAGCAATCAGCAAAATGAGAGGAACATATATGTATGAACTATTCAGAGAGATAATAATGATAATTTTTCAAACTTCAGCACAGTTTTGAAAGAGGTTAACAATATCGGATTGAAACAGTAACGTTTGTTTCATTCTGTTGTGAAAATTCATTGACTGATTGACTACGAGTTAGGCATGATTCGTTCTAACAAATTTTTTTTTTGCCTTCTGAGCTTTGAATCTAGCGACCACACTTTATGGAATTGTTTTTTACGTTTATTTTTCCCTAGGGAAATCCGGAAATTCCTCTGAGTACTAATGCAAACTAATTATTCTGTCGTCTCCATAGTTACGATGGCAGAATATAATACTAGGATTTTCCTGATAATCCGCGTGTTTCATCACTACGGATTAATGCCCACCTAGCCATCAACAAAATTGTTTTTCTTTTGGGTTCAAAAATGAAAAGCAATAATTAGAGGGATTTGTGATCATAGTTATCGCTTATCGTTAATCTGTAAGTCTTATGACAGAGATTAGTTACACAGTGCTTCATTCTTGTTATAAATTTTCAAGCAAAAACAAAAATATTAATTTCCTAGATGTTTACATGCTCTGTGTCATCTTGTGCATTTACTACTGGTGCAATGTGTTGTGCAATTTTTTTGATCTCGTTAAAATTGTCAACTTTCTGAACTCATTGAAGAGCGACAACTGCCGTGTCACTAAAGTTCAAGGCGATAGGTTTCATCTCAATGGAGAAATCAAAATTTCAAACTTTACCTCCAAGGTCTACGTTTTGGCACGAAACAACGAAAGCTTTCAGCACGCAAAGAATGGGCACTGTAAAATGAGTGCATTCCAGTCTTCCAGGCTAGATTGCTACCTATCAATATCATCTATATTATAAAGGAAAATTTTTCTTTCAAATTTCACATTTTAACTACTGCCTTCGGTTGATTTCGCACTTACACTTTTTTTTAATAATAAAAACGGAAAAGATTCCGCTTAAGCTGTTTCTCTAATGATACAGCACTCCCTGTCCATTGTGAACGTGTTTAAATGGAAGTGTGGTACTTGCCATCCGAAATTCACCGATAACAATCCATCGACCCCCGTGGAATGTCAGGCTTGTTCATTTGAGCCTGGGCTCAAGCACCTGCATCACTGCGATCTCTAATATCACTGTACTTCGTGACACCTTTTTATTGTTGAATCTATCCGGAATTAGGAACTATTCCATTTGGAGACACCAGTGATTAATTGCAATACGAATTGAATTTCTGAACTTGTCAAAAGATAAATTCATTTATTCTACCTTTTATTGCTACTTCATGGTAATTTTGTTGTGACGCGTCTGTCCCATGAGCATCGTGCTCAAATTTTCCTTATTAACAGAGTTACAGCAGTTCTACCGCAATATTACAACTATTGTATGTACAATAGCAAAAATGAAGTATATTCTGTATGGTATATAAAATATATTATGTGTGGTACTCATCCATCAAGATTGCTATCATTGGCCTGATTCCATTTGAATTGAGGGTTTGTTGCTCGCAGTATGACATGTTAAGTGGCGACGTAAAACGGAAACAACTTAATCGGAATTACACGTTCTCTGATTTCATGCGAATGGCAATAGGCGCGTACTAACAGAATTTTAAGGCTTTCATAATCATCGACTTATTGCAAACGACTTTTTTCCAATATTTCATACATTTATATAATCTTATTTCTTCTTAGATTTATCTTAATCGCATCAAATTTGTGATACAATAAAATTAATTTGCACAACTTTCCATATGATTAGGTTACTTCCACTTTGCTTAAGCGTAATCATTTTGAACCAGCCTAGTAATAGAACAGTAAGATTTTCTGATGTCTAGAACGACGAGTAACCAGAAATCAGCATTTTTACATGCTGAAATTGTGTCGTGGAATTCAATAAATATCGAAGACCACTACTACATTATTGACGTTTTTCACAGTGGTTATCGGAAAAATGGGAGAGGATTGTGATGCGACTTGTACGGATGCGAAACGGAGAACAGTCCAGGTGTGTGTATTCTGAATGTTAACTCTTCTCAAGAAGCTTATCTTTTTTCTCCTATTTTGCTGTCTTCGTTATGATTGCTTTTAGTCTCTAACAAGCAGATAGTTTTCCTACATTTCTCTACTTCAATAACTCAATTTCTACTTGTTTTTCGTTAAATGCTCCAGCATAGGTTAGTACTCACAGTAGAAATTATTAATGAATGGAGGCACTCGTCCGATATTTCAACGTAACATTTTGGTTTCATAGCACAAATTTCTTCACTTTTTTTTTCCTTCAACGAATAATAAATTGAAACACGCGCACTTTTGGAGAATTTCTAGAAAGACTGCATTTTTTAAATATGTATAGCATATAATTACCAACCATTTAAACGTGAAGAAAAGAAAGAACCTTCCCAAATTCCACTTAATATAATTTGTTTGCCTTCTTCATTTTCGATTCATTTTATAGAAGCAGAGCACTGATTCGTCTGTTGAGTCCCTTTCAAGCCATAATAAACGAAGGCTTAATATGCCAATGATGTATCAGATGTACGAAAGCCAGGTAACTTTATGTGGATTTGGTAAGATCACCAAATCGCAATTTATTATTTACATCCACTCCGGACAAATGTGTTTCAACTAACTTTTCGCATCAAATTTGCGCAAGTGCATGCCTCTAAGTTAATTCCTCGTTTAACACGTTTTCTACTTTTTTTATCTATGTAGCCTTTCAAATCTCATGAAATCTTATTAGTAATAAAACTGATCCTTCAAAGCTAGCATTCATTAAATCAATTATGTGGCATTGATTTTTGTCGAAAAACTACTTTTGAATATTCATCATATTTATGTGATTCTCTACAATTCAAGTATGAAGACCTTCGTGGAACAATTTACGGACCAGACAGCCCAAATTTTCATCCAGCTCAAGCTAGTGAGACACTTAGAAAGGCTCTTAATGGACTTGGTGAGTTTTTCAAAGTTTTCATTGGTTATAAATCAACATGTCTTTTGTAGCACAAATACTTAACAGCAGATATTTTCCAATATACATATCCATTTGACACTGACATTTTCTCCTCAACCTCTGATGTACATATTGACATTAATTTAAAATAGTTTTGTTTTTTAAATATTCAGATTGCTTTTCTAAATAAACTGTGTAAATATGAAAATGTTTTGAAAGCAGCAAGTTTTTCATGAAGTATATTCGTATCGAAATTCTGGCAGTGAGTGCTTCATCTATTTAGCTTTTATCGACATCTTTTTTTCACTGCTAAAGCAAACAATAGCTTACCTCAAGATATTTACTTTTGTTATTTTAAAGAAAAAGTATTTCATCTTATACTAGATATTATATGTCAATGATATTATATCAATATAAATATCAATATTGTATTTTGCACAATATCGTACTTTGTACATATGAACGTCGTTTAGGTACTAAGATTTTTCAGATACCAAAGATCAGATTATTATGAACACACTTCTTTATCATAACAATTTTCAACGCCAGAAAATTCTTAGCGCATACGAGGACATGTACGGTAGGGTGAGTT
The DNA here is from genome assembly GCA_000816705.1 of Dictyocaulus viviparus. Classification (NCBI taxonomy): domain Eukaryota; kingdom Metazoa; phylum Nematoda; class Chromadorea; order Rhabditida; family Metastrongylidae; genus Dictyocaulus; species Dictyocaulus viviparus. Next base: position 25,011 of record KN716280.1, on the reverse strand, counting down.
GTTTTGCATTCCATATAAGAAGTAGAAAATGCTGTAAATTTCATTATTTCTTATTCAAAATAAGCATTTTTCCTTATTTCTTGCTAATAAGATGAGGAAATAGAAATTGAATGAGGTTGAAAACTCCGAACCATTCTTTTGGCATATATATATTCCTCTTCTTTTTGCCACTTCTTCATATTCCTTTTCTTTCTGCCGTATGTTTTTATGCTACTATGTACTTTATTCGTTGGGCTCTACTAGATTATTAGTTCATCTTAATTTATTTTTCATACTTCAACCAGCAAGCTAATTAGGAGATTGTTACTTCAATTATTAAATTATTCATGCTTAGGTGATTTTTTTGCCTTGTAAATCAAGACATAAGGCTGCATTTGTTTTATCAAAAAGTTTGATCGCAAAACATAACTAGTCTAAACAGAATTTTAAGATAGAAAATTTTGATGCGATAAACAGATAATCACAGCTTCAAGGCGGAAGAATGAAAAAAATCCTTTAAAATCAAGTCCTGTGACGAACTAACGGCTGACATCTCATAATGAAAAAGTGTTGATGATTAGAAATAAATTTTTAGTGAACGCTAATTAAGAATAAGTGAACGGAATATTTAGGAATATTTGAAGAGAATAAGTCTGCTGAGCTTAAGGCGAAATAGATACGAGCAGATACTCCTGCATCAATAAAATCAATAAAAATCTTTTGGTACTGAACCTCCATTTGCTCAACAATGAAGTTCTAATGACAGTTGAAAGAAGTTGGTAGGAATGAATAGTGACGATGGCCAAAGTGTTTAATAGCAGTTTTACAGAAGTTGATCGACGACATCGAAGAGGAAACCGGTGGATATTTCATGAAAATGGCTAAAGCATTGCTAACTCCTGCACATGAATACGACACTTTAAATTTATATCGATCGATCTCGGTAAGACTTCTTCCATTCACAAAGGTTCGCAATCTCCAAATCCCTCTCGAATTTTTTTTATCTATCGTAAATTGTATCATAAAATAGGAGTCATTATTTGATAGCTTCGTGATATTATCACTAGATTGATAGATTACTACTAATGGAAATCTTCTACTAATGAGGTGGGTGATGTTATTTTGTGCTTTTTTTCTTCATAATTTACTGACTGCCAAACGTCTTTCTTTAGTTCTTCGCTTTGGAAACATAATATTGAACAGAGTTCTTATTGAAATCACCCTTGATACACTATAAAAGCAACTTGTTTCATATCTATGAGGAATATTTGATGCAAGAAGAAAGTTTCACTTCAGAATCGATATGCTGACCATTCAGTGGCTATAGAAATTGCATGTACAAGATCTGCCAGAGTATGTCTTTTATGTTGTTTCCCAATATTTGAATTCATTTCAGTTTAGTAAATTCCTCATGATCTATGTTTTGACTTTAGCAGTTACGTGTAATACGCGATACCTACCTCACAAACTACAAGAAAACTGTGGATAAAGATATTCTAGTGAAGGTAATGTTCATTGAAAACAGAATTTTTCTTAAAAACGCAGAGCAAAATGAGGTGTTAACACACTTTAGACGATGAAGCTGAACAATTAGCATCGTTTATTCCAAATGTCGCATATTTCACTTAGATGCAAGTCTAAAATAACGTTTCCGTTATTTCGTTTCGTAAGAATGCTATTCGGTTAAGGTTTATTTAGATAAGCGGTCTGATTAGTGGAGAAATTCACAGTAGATAGTTGCCGATATTTAATTAAACAGTTTTATACACCGAAATCTATTCTTTTACTACTTAATGGTTGCAGATGTTGCAATTGCTTTTAATGGTGGTAAATCTCTTGACCTCAGTTTGATGCATAATTGAAGGCTTAGTTAAAAATTAATTGCATGTCGCAACTGAACAAATTAGAGTGGACGACTTGATCAACAACTCACAGGAATCCTATATATTTCAAATCAATAAATCCGACAGGACAATATTTATTGTAGAAAAAAAAAGACTGTCGAAATAATGCAATTCGTTTCCTAATTTATCATCCATGTGAAGAACATTTTGATGAAATTTATACATAGCTTTAAAGGTTGAAGGAGCTATAGGGCGTATGTTGACGCTACTGTTGTGCGCACCAAGGCAGGAAGAAGTAGGAAAAGTTGACAGTGATGCTGTGAATACTCACGCAATGTTGTTCATTAAGGTAGTTCAGTTTGATCCATAAAGTTATCCTGTTAAGCCGCTAATTTCTTGATCAGCTATGAAAACTATTAAATACAAAATGGTAAAAGGTATTCTGATCAGCAGATCTAATTCATTATCAAAACGAATGCATCAATTACAGAATCCAATTGAGAAAATCGCAAAAAACACAGAACTTTTCGAGCAGATATTCATTGGTAACTCGTGGAAGCACTTAGCTGCTGTCTTTGATCGGGTAAGCTGTCATTAAGTTGAGAAAATTATCATTATAGTCTATTCATCTTAAGGGGACTTTCAACACAATGAATTAGTCGGCTTGATATTCCAGTACATGTCATTTGAGTTATTGTATTTATTGATAGCTGTTTTTTTGTTTAGTTATGGAATACACAATGTATTCTCGTAGTTATCTTATTTTGAAAGGCGAAATACAATATATACTTCAAATAACTCATGTTCACATTGAAATTCGACAATGATGAAAACTAAATAATACAAAATCCTGATGGTAAACTTAATATGGAGATAATGTAAGTAAATAATCCACCTTATTTTAATTTTGTTCTACGTTGTCTACGGTGTCAGAGTACTCGTCTATTTTGTGAATTTGATTTGATGCAGATCAACGATTTGGAAACTAGATAATTCATGAGGAATTTCGATAATTCTTTATGTAGCTGGCAAGGTAAGTGCTAATTATGATTATGAGGGATTTCTTCGGTGGACGCTAATAAAATGGTAGTCATTCAAATTAGTAAAAATTGGGATTAGTTGTATCCATGTGAATAAATGTGCAAAATAATGTTCAATGGACAATCCTTAATGAAGGAGAAAAAACGAAATTCAAGAATTCACTATTTAGGTTGACGAAATTCGAAGCGGTGAACTAGATTTGGAGACCTTGATACGAAAGAACAAAATGATACACTCGGAAACTCGACAGATTTTTCTCACAATGGGTAACGTTGATCATAAGCTCATCGAAAGTCAAGCGTTCAAGAAAGAATACACGCTATTTTGTATTCGTTCATTTTGTAATATTGTGTAATCCAGTCCATTTGAAATGTGCTAAATACTGTTTTGTTAGATCATGCATGTCCTCAATACTCTTCTTTTAGTCCGTGTAGCGAGAAATATGCAATTATTCTTCGCCGAACAACTACGTGCTGCGATGGTAGGAGAATCACCTGATCATCAGACAATTATACGAGTTACCGTCAGCCGCAGTGAGGTTAATGATAATTTCATAGACAATTTTTCTACGATCTACGATAAGAACTTTTCAGTGTAATAAAAAGCCTTGATTATTTTGTACTTATCTACACGTTCTTTAACTAATGCAAAAGTCGGGTTTGTGTGAGAATTAGCAACCAACTCTAGTTAAAATTCACTTATGCGACTACCTCATAGTAATTTGTGTTTGCAGATCGACCTCTATGATATCGCAGAAGAATATAATCGTAAGTACCAACGAACGCTGGCATACGACATTCAACAGACATGTGGTGGTGACTATATGCGCCTCGCTGTTGCGTTGATTTCCGCTTCCAGTAACAATAACAATCATATAGTTTAGAATAATTATTAGTATCCTCAAATCTCCGAATGTTTTGCTCACATGTCAGGTCACTGTTAAGGAGAACGGTGTGCAAAAGTGACTTGTGCACTTCAAATGATTCTAGTCATATAACCAACGACCCAAAAACTCCCAATTCCAAGCTAGATTTCATATCCTCATTTTTAGGCATGACTCATTCTACCAGCTTGTTTTTTCAAATTTATTTGAAATCCTTTACTAACAATTCATAGGAAATGTCGTATTTCGCATGATCATTACTAGTTCTTAGACCTTACCATTTGATAGTGAAGAATTTCATCTTATCGTCATCCACGAGGTTGATCCTATGTTCATAAGTGTCTCATTTTAAAGCTTGCTCTCAGTGAACGGAAGACATAAGAGAAATATTAAATTTATTTTCAAATCTATGAGAATACAATATAGATAATGAATAAACAAATAGGTTGGATTTCTGTTATTACGAGTTACTAATATCTACGTTCAAACTACTGCATTTTGAATTCACATGATCAGCAATTTTTCTATGAGGATCCGACACAGAAATATCTGAGACGCATCGATTTCTTCCAAGAGCATTGGTTTACCATTTGACACAATTTTTCTTCCATAACAAATGATTCAATATATAAAAATTTACTGGAAGTAATTGCATTATGAGCCACAGACATCTACACGTACCCATTGTTCAATCAAAAGCTCAGTGGATTTCAACCCCACACTGCATTAAACATTGCACGATTATAATGGGTTTAATAGCAATTTATATTACAGGAGATATTCGTTAATACACTACTAAAAGCATTATAATATAGAGGATCTCATCAGAAAACAATAAGCACAACCATAGCTAATTTTTCAGTTTTCTTTTTCTCATGTAATGTGAGTGTTAAGTAGTTAACAAACAAACAGCACCACTAAAGCATGCAAAGTCATAAAGCCGATGTAAAAAATAGCCTCTAAGAAGCGAAGAAAAAAGAACTACGAAGACTAGAACAAGACCAAATAGAAAATATTATTTAGTTAAAATCACCACTTTTAATGCAATCCTCGCTTCTTGGTGCACGTATTAGAGCTTCTTGCGCAGTTGAGAAAACCAGACGACCATTACGAGTCCATAGCTTACCTTCAATCAATGTGCGTGCACCGCCTGAACATATGGAAACGAACAATGTGATAAAACTGTCCGTAATTCGGAACCTACTCGGCACAAAATATCATTGTAAAATAAAATAAAATCACAAATGCGGTAATAGCGAGACTTCACAGTAATATTTAGAGCTTATGATACTAACGTGTTTAGAGGTTATTTATAAATATGTTCCAGAAAACACTTAAGTTTTGACATAATTTCCTATTAAGAAAAAAGTTACAGCAGCAGTAATAAAGTGGAAAAATAAATACATGATGTTATATATTCACTAAACCACGGATCTCCCTCGCTGAAGGATCTGAAGCCAGTTAGTCGCGAGGCTACGTGGCGCAACCCCAGGTGGCGGATAGGAGAGGAATCGCGGACCAAAAGCGACCGTGTACTTGCCTTGAGACGCGAATGGATTCAGGTGATGGACTCCTTGATTCTGCTGTGCTGGTCGACTCATACCTTCTATAAGCGTATACTACCATTTATGTATGCGTACATACTTGCGCTTATGTGTATATGGATTGTATCCTGCTTGGCCAAATGCCCGCAGACGAACGACTAGGAAGTACATGGAAGGCGGTTATGGATCGCCTACAACAAATAAATTCCAGTAAACTCATTGGGATTGACTAGCACGCTGCCCATGAGTAAACCAAACCTTTTTAGCCCCCGTGGAACGGCTCTGCAAGCTAGCCGTGGAAACAATCGCAAAACATAGTAAAAAAGAAACGGCCTCATTTCCCTGACCCCGAAAGAGCCCCCGGTATCTCAGGGTAAAACAGGGCTGCCTAAACGTGATAGGATTTGTATATACAACGCACGAACGCTTGCACCGGAATCCTCCATAGAATAGAAGAATTTCTGATGTATGCAAGGAAAATTAAGTACGACGTCATCGGACTGGCCTGAACGAGAAGGCACGAGCCACTAAGCGCTGTTTACGACATTGGAGAAGAATTGTTCCTTGGAACATGCGATAGCAGAGGTGTTGGTGGCGTAAGTGTACTCGTTAATTCGAACTTAGTCATGAACTTCGATTGGTTTGAACAACTAACGATTTGAATCGGACATTTAAAGTTGAAAAGATGTGGTCCAACACCAGCTTTGACAATCTTTGTCGTTTACGCTTCTACTTCAAACTACGATGAGGATGAAATCGAAGCATTATATATGGACTTGAGAAAGTTCTACAGAGATGACCGCACATTCTACAAAGTCATTGTTGGCGACTTTAATGCTAAAACTGGCTGTTAAAGAACGCCTGAAGAACGTCACATTGGGACCCACGGACTTGAGTAGAATGGACGGGAGAGCTGCTATCAGAGTTTATCATGACAAATAGAAGGTTGTCCCAAAGTTCTACACGGGATCCGACCATCGCCTCCTTCGCGCAAAATTTTTATTCACACGCAAAGGAAAGAAAGCTGAAATTTTTAAAAAACCAAATCCCAGAATGAAAACTAATTGGGATTTATACAATTCCTTAGCCAGCATAGAGAGGATAGCGTCATTGACAACATCGACGAAGAATATGACCGGCTAATAAAGCACATATACGATAGCGCGAAAAACGTCGAGAGTTAAATAACTACTTAGAGACGTTTGTTTTCAAGATCTCTTGAGTTGATATGCCAACGTAAAGCAGCTAAAGCCGCAGACAATAACCGGCTAACGTCCGAACTTGCGAGACGCTGCAGCAAAGCCATAAAAGAAGACCTTAAAGAGAGAAGAGCGAAAGTGATGAATGAAGCAGCTGAGGCTGGCAAAAGCATTCGCTACGCCCGCCGATGCTTCACAAATCGCCACACCAAGATGACTGCTGTCCTATGCCAAGACGAAAAACACCTCTTCCAGAAAGGCGATGGAAAAAATCATCTCCAATTACTACTCGAATCTCTTTGGTAGCCACGTTCGTCTACCTCCATGTAATTAAAAGAAAGACAATTATGTTGTTCCAAACGTTCTTCTTTCCTAAACCAGACATGCAATTTCGTCGGTAAGAAATCGTACAGCTCCCGGACCAGACAGGATTAGACCGGAACATCTGAAGAATCTACCGCCAGTTATTATAAAAACGCTGGCTCGACTCTTCACACGCTACCTGTCCGATTGCATAGTTCCAAATCAATGGAAAACTAGTAGGACCGTGTTGCTGCACAAAAAGGGATACGTTCACGACATTGGCAATTATCGCTCAATCTGCTTGTTGTCAGTCGTCTATAAACTTTTTACACGAGTCATCCACAACAGGATTGGCAGAAGACTAGACGAAGAACAACCACGTGAGCAAGTAGGGTTCCGAAAAGGGTTTAGCACGATGGACCATATTCACACAATCACAAGACTCATAGAAGTATCACGAGAGTATAAGAAACCACTCTGTCTCACCTTCATCGATCTAAAGAAAGCTTTTGATTTTGTTGAGACAGAAACGGTTATGGAAGCGTTGACAAATCAAGCACTTCCAACTCCGTATATCAAGATTCTTCGTGAGCTATATAGAAACTTCTCTACCAAAATTACTCCGTTCTATAAAGACATCATCATTAACGTAAAAAGAGGGGTTCGACAAGGCGATACTATTTCGCCAAAGTTGTTCACAGCCACTCTTGAGAACATCATGCGAAAATTGGAATGGGACGAAATGGGAGTGAAAATCGACGGTCGGCAACTCCACCATCTTCGCTTCGCCGATGACATCGTATTCATTACACCAAACATCGTGCAAGTGAAACAAATGTTAGCCGACTTTAACAGTGCTTGTGGAGAAATTGGCCTCAAGTTAAACATTCAGAAAACGATGTTTATGAAGAACGGATACGTAACTGATGCCCCATTTACGCTCAAAGGAAAGAACTTCTTCGAATGCTCAAGCTATGTGTACCTGGGTCGTGAGATCAATATGATGAACGACTTAGCACCACAGCTTAGCAGAAGGAAACGAGCAGCTTGGGGAACATATAAGAGCATCGAAGACATAGTGAAGAGAACAAAGAAGAGAAGGCTACGAGCCCACCTTTTTGATACGACGGTTCTTCCTGCCTTGACGTAAAAAAAAACTTGGACATTACGAAAGCAGGATGAACGCTCATTGAGCGCAATACAGCGCTCAATCGAAAGGGTAGTGCTTGGCGTTTCCCGCATCACTCAGGTGAAAGAGGGAATACGAAGTTCTGATATACGTCAACGATCAAAAATCAGAGTCGCAGCCGTGCACGCCAAGCTTTCGAAAATTAGGTGGGCCGGACACGCATGGATGATGACCGGTGGACACGAGTTGTAAGTGATTGGATCCCACTGGACATCAAACGCACTGCAGGAAGACCACCAGCCCGATAGTCTGACCTCTTCAGCAAGGCCCTAGGAAGTGATTATGATGCTCAACGAATCCCTAGAGCGATAAAAACTCACTGGACTACCCTTACTACCCGCGATAGGGAAAAATGGAAGTTTTACTGCTGCCCGCTCGACTTAGTCGATGATCAACGGGAATCCAGGTAATATTCACCGAAATTCGTTAAGCATTGACCAAAAATAGGGTTAGTCATCTCATAGAAAAACAGAAGTGAGCACATACTAGCAATGGTGGAATGGTTCTCATAAAGTAGCCAATCATCAATCCGAAATTGGTCGCTATGCATCCAAATTGAATGGTCCAACGTTAAAGCCATCGATGGGATGAAGCCCATCCTATAAATAAGCAATAGGATGATTAAATGTCTTTTGAATAAAGTAAGAACCTGCTGTGAGGACGGAGAGCGGTTTCAATCATTGTTGCATCGGAAATGTATGCAGCCGCAGCTACATGAAGACGAGGATCATCACCTGCAAAAAAAAAGACTGATCATTCCTAATACTTTAGCAGCTAACAACATTTACTGTTATGCTAACCAATGTTTTCGTTAGCCTTAATCCACATATAGGAGCGAAAGCTTTCTTGATCGGGCAATTTTTTCCCATCAATCAAAGATGTTTGAAACAAAAAAGAATTGACGTCCACTGGACGGAACTAAAGAGCTAACAGTTAGGTATACTAAATTTAATTCAATAACCTTCCTGATATTAACTGAGAAAATTCTGAAGAATGCTGGTGGAATCTCCTTACGCTTGAAACGAATCATTGCTGAAGCGGCGGAGTGAAGTTCAGGATTCTAAACGGCCAAAAGTAAATCTAAAACACTTAAACATAATATTCGAATTTCTTTTCATGGTACCTTGGCAGCTTCTTCCATCAATTGATTCCAATCTAGAAGCCCATCAGGTCCGATCACATCTGGCATTGTCAACTGATGCGCTATTGAATCAGGTTCTGGCTGTAATTCAGACAATAGACACTAAATGCAAACATAATTTCCAACATTATATAGAATTTACAACTAAAGATATATAGATATGCAATACATTCATATTAGTCAAAAAAGTTACTTTATGAATAATCAACACATTCAGCACACTATCTATTAATTTGTTCACAATTTCCTGAGTGGTAAAATTAACCTAACCTTGTGGAAAGAAATCTGAACAGTGAAAATGGCATCCCCATTCTGAACGGCTTTTACTAAACGAGTGCAAAAACTCCGTCCATCCCTGATGCGGTCGACCATAAACAAGATGGGCATGTTAACATTGCCTACAATGATAGGATATAGTGGAACAGCAGACCCGATCAATATATTCGATCAAGATCAAGATCAGTTCAAAACCACATAAGCAACACTTTTTTCTTTTTCATTTCCTCTGTTTGCATTTTAAGACATCCTGTATTAGTTTGAAAAGCACAAATTTACTTCCTCAGAGCCATTAAGAATATAAGAGCTTCAATTGAGTTACATTTAGTCATATTAATTCGACGACTCACTTCTTGAAAACACTATGCAATTTTTGGGCAACTATGACGTCTATGATTGAGTCGCCTATCATTTTTTAATAGCATTCCATTTCTCTAAAATATTCACGTGACAAACTAGGCCGCATACAGAACCCCAGCCATTCTCTCTTCTCCACATCACCCATATATAGATCTCAAAACTATCATACAATCATTAACAAGTAGCAGATTAACGGCTACAAATGAGAATGTCAAAAAACTGGTGTGGAATGTCAAAACTTGGTGTGGAAAGAGATGTTTTCGAAATTCACGTGACATGATAACCTTTCAAAGTTATAGCAAACAGTTGAATTGTGAACTATACAAATAACTCATTGTATGTCAATATCGATAACACTCGATGAGTCTTATCACCGCTTTGAGAAACCTATGATAACAATGAAGGCACAATCTCTCATACATGTACTTCTAACTGATTTTGTAATAAAATTTGAGGACAAAATAGTCTCATGGATATAAAAATATACCACTTTTCGCGGTCAATTCAAAATCCTCCTCACCTTAAGCATATTTGTAATACGTTGACTCATAAACAAACTGTTGTTCAGACAAACTTCCTTATTATGCTGTCCCACACAGGGTATCTTCTTGTCCTCAATTGAGAAACACTTTCTACTCATCAAATTCAGCGAATTATTTCGTATAAGAAGTTAGTTAAAAAGTGGAAGATCTACGCATAACTACCATTATACTTTCCGAAACTCAAGCTATTACTATTCTCACTTCTTTTGTGGTCACTTCTGACCCTCACCTCCTATAATGATCGCAAATTCATGAACCGATCACTACTCAAAGGTTTCATTCCATTTAGATATCCTTTTTCCCAAATATCTTGTACAAAATATTTATACTACTCGTTTAAGGTACATTATTTCTTAGATCGTGCTATAGCCGTTCGTTTACAACCTCACACCTTATTTTGAGTCAAAATTGATCGGATATTTTATGGTACATTTCAACAATAGCGTCAAGAACGACGAGGTTATAGCGTGTTCGCTTCTTGCATATCTGTCATACCATGAAGTAATACATTACTTCATTTGGATTTTTTTCGTTAACCATTGACACCATATAACTTATATTCGAAACACACTTAGAAAACCACTCAAGAAACAAACCACTTTGTAGAAAATAACTATGGAGACTATTTGGAAGAAATCCACTGCCGACAGTAGCAGTTGCAGCAGTAAGTGCCTATAATGGAGGACAAACATAAACAGAGAAACGTAATGTAAAAAAGAGGACGTCTTACTTGTCCAATAACTTGACCACCGTATACAACAGGCAATGAATTTCGGCCTTTCAGCAAGTGGCGCGCACTAAAATAAAGCTAACAGCTAACTACGGTACAACATTCAAAACTGCTTGAATTACAGGAAGAGATTTTTATCGACTTTCTCCAAATTGAGAAATGTATCAATGAGCCCAGCCTGAATGTCTTCTGCCCGTGAAGAAATGTCGACATATGTGACATTTGTTAGAGATGTCAGAACAGTAGTAGACGACGGCGAATCCTCCTTAAATATATATAAAGCGGATGTTTGCATGCGTAAAGGCGTCTTCTCTGTTAAGTTCATCATGCAAGCGTTATATCAGTGCTTATTTAATTCCTCGAGTGATCCACGCTGCACAGGCAATACACTAAATTGTATACCATAAATATAGCAACAATTGTGTGGCATCTCTTCCATATCTGTTATCATTCTGGTTAGGACCAAACCATGATATATAAGACACTTACTGGGTGCCATTGTCATATTTACGATTAATTCAATTTATTGTTAACGAAATTCATTTATAAGGTTGTACACCAGCTCAACGACTCAAATGAAAGCACTGTGATAACGCAAGCGTAACGTATTCTAATGGAATTCGTGACACTACTATAAATATGCCATGTCACTCACTATCACAGAAGCCTAGTGGATTTATATTGGCCAAATATATAAGTATTGCGCTGGAGCGTACATAGAACTCATAGTTAGAAGTCCATAGAGTTTCCATAGAAAGTTAGAAGTCCATAGAACTTCTTTTTCAATATTATAACTATTAAGTTGTTGGATTAAGAGAACTGGTGTAGTACGACATTGACAGTCAATACTTAACCAAACGATTACTAACTGAAACTTGACCTCTTGTTTTTTCTTGAATATTTCCCTGAATTTCTTACTGTCTTTATTATGTAAAAGCGTGGTCGCTCTCAAAATGTCAATTTTTAACATCGTGAACAATCTCAACGTTGGCAACTGACTTTGCCTCCATTCAATTTGATATATTAGCCAAACAACTATGTTGGGAAAACTCCTGTATTAAAAAAAATAGTTTTACATTCCTTTCAAAAAACTGAGTCTAAAACAGCTACCAATGATTGCACTAGGTAGCAAAATAAGCTTACTTCAAAATCTACATAACCAACCAATTTCAAAACTCTGCTACTCGCTGAATTATCCGATTAGTAAATATTACTTTTGAAATCATACGCTCCTAACCCAAGTCACCCAGACTCAATTTCAACTAGAAATAAATGTCTATAGATCTGAGATTCCTGTACTGTTCTCTAACATGCTATAACATTCAAAACTCTATATGCATTTTATTCACAAAAGAACCTATTTTTGAATTCTGTTACCGAAAAAAGGATAAGCAGCTTCCCCAAGGACCCCACGGATAACTGCTATTGGGTAGAATTTTTCAGAATTACCAGTTCGGTTGCACATATAAAACATCTAAACTTTTCTTAATAGAAGCATCTTACCACGGATCTTGTTTTCAAATGAAGCACAAAAGTGTGAAATATCCAGGCAATGTCAATATTATATCTTATATTATATCAAAAATATCTGGAATGGATGAGAACACTCATTGAAAACACAATATTTCTATTATAATAGCATTCCATATACTTTGTCGCAACAAACTAAAATGCGATCAAACAGATGTCATACATCTGCACTTAGACTACTGTTTGATTCTCCAGCACGACAGGCATCTACTATCAAATTCAAGTTTCCAGGATAACTGAAATCCACACAGTCTACCATACATCTAATTAAAAACTTTCAATCAAAAAAATTGTGATTTTAAAAACATAAATGGCCGAACGAGACAGTACCGCAATAGTGGAAATCTAACATATAATTACAAACGTTTGCCGAGATCCTTAAATCTACCACCCCAATATGTTAGTGGTTTGATTCACAGCAACGATGTCACAACGATAATTTATGCCTACGAACTCCACCTTTACGAAGTTCTAAGGTAATGGAGAAACCAAGTTATTCCTCATATTAACACCAGACAAGTTGAATGAAATCATACCAAATCCTCTTCAGGTGTTCCTGCCATTTTAGACGCCATAGCATAAGCAGATTTCCACCAAACCTTCTAAACAATAAGTAAGAGTCCAAATAAATTAGAAAAATCGACGAGCGTGATACATAGTTGAAGTGACAATAATCTGGTCGTATATATCAGCAATATAATTTTTACAACACAGTATAATAGTATGTATATATATATATATATATATATAT
>KN716280.1:0-11571 GCA_000816705.1 Dictyocaulus viviparus | reverse complement strand
TATATATTGAGTATAAGTATATTTATATAACAACTCATCAATATATAAGAAACAACAGTCCCAATTTAATCTTGTCAAGGTAACAATGAGAATAACGGAGATCCTAAATAGTTATTAATGGTATGCATGAACTGTTAAATACAATCCGAAATCTAACTAATACACAATAAACATATTAATGCATGAGATTATAAGAACAATTAAGAGAATACAATAATAACCCATGCATGACAATATAAAAGTGGAAAAATGACAACCTAATCTTTAGTTATTCCATGCCAACTATTTTAAAAGTGCAAGTTTCTCAAATATTTCTCTTTTGTCCTCAGACAACTTTTCGAATTTCTTCCTCAGTTTCCTTAAGCGCACTTCAGCTGGTAATTCGACATACCTAAACTTCACGGTTGATTCACAACACGGAACTTGGGGTTGCACCTTATTATCATCACATGAAACAAATCGTTTATTATAAGGCTAAATATACGCAATGGAGCTTACAAGGAATCCTGATATGTTTTACAATTTTGCATACACCATTAACTGCTTCAATATTAGACGTACCACCTGCATTAACGTGAATGCAGCTTTTATTATATTTACACCAAGAGCATTGCCTGTTTTATTTGTATAGACACAATACTTGACCACAACAAACGCGACATATTAGAAAAAACTTTTCCTTTAACACCGAAAGGATTTGGCATTACTCTCTATAACCTCGCTTAACAACAAAAATTGAATTACCATTTCTTAACACAATCCTCATTTTCATGAATTCTCATCAATACACAAATTATGAGTAACAATGCCCTACATACTCTACATACTTCTTATCTTATCTTGTATTTCGTTTTCTTTGATAATTTGAAAGCAGTTCATTCTGTATTGTTTGTAAATTGTAGAATCTTGATTTTTTGTGTAGAAATTGTGTAGAAAAAGGCATCCATTTAATGCAATAAATATATGATGAAATATAATGCATTAACACATGACAACTTTGAATAAACATCAACAATCTTGATCTATTCTTCTGATAATCTAATATGATAACTTATTTACATTATACTAAGCATGGTTGCCGAGCAAGAGTTTTGATGCAAAGCTTTCTATTACTTTGAAACAATAGATACATAGATATTGGCTGTCGATCTGAGTGGTACTCATACCCATTTTCCCAACTTCGTCTTTATTTAGCAGAAAATGAAATGATGGATATCTACGGTTCTATGTACTATTTAAAATGACACTCTAATAAAATATTAAAATGTATTTATTTCGATTCAAATGACGTAAGAGATTGCGGTTTCTATTAGTGCAGTTAACACCAATTTCAGCAGAAAATACAACTCGTTCTCAAGCAAATACATTACATAGTCATGCGCCATTGCCTAAGTATTTTCAGTAAGTTCAGCAACGGAAGGAAAAAAAAGACTTTAGAAAAAAGATTTCTGTAAGATAATTAGCAATGACTTGGTGAAGAGTGGTCAACTCAAGTCACTGCAGACCAAGTTCACATTCAATCATTTCGACGATATTACGCTGAACACGAATGCGTAGGCGCATCCCGCAGCAGGGATTGATCAACGTAAATAGATGCTTATCTTATCTAGTACCTATGTTTCTCACACCACTAACTAACATACACTCCATTTCGCAGAACCTATTGTGAGAACATTAGCTTGTTTTACTCCGTGTTATGCAAACTTCGGACACATCCTTACGCTCCTCATCCCGGAATTATCGTTTACGACCAGATCCGAGACGCTATTTGTGTACTCGTGTGAAACAAAAAAGACCTAATTACTAAGTTGTATTATAAGTACAAGCGAGTCGGTTTTGGTAGTTATGTATTTATAAGGGGTTATCAGGATCCTTGAAATTATTAGCCTTGCTCTGTATAATACCCTGATTATTGAGTAATTTACTTTATTACATAAGTAAACCCACGAAAAACGCTTTTATTCACTCACTTATCCATTTTGGTTGAGCAAAATAGATCAAACGCAGTTTTTTCTTGCTTTGGTTCTGAACCATTCATCGCTGTAGCTTGCCTGGCTTTTATACTGCGTTCTGACGGAAATAACTGCAAAATACAAGTTACTTCAAAATTGTTCAAATATTCGCAATACTGAATTCGATTTTGCGAGTACCTTCTTTCTAGTCAGATGAATCCTATGCTGAACATATTTCGTTTGATTGGGAAGCATCACTTCGTGGTTATTGACTAAAAAATCCTCCATTTTCTTAAGAAAGGCTTTCTAAAAATAGATACTAAAAGATTCCGAACAAACAAGTAAGCTCAAAACGAAAAGAAAAGGACTTTTTCAAAAAAAGACCTCAGAATGCAAAATGAGTGGTAATTTGAAAATTGAGTTGAACTCAAAGACGAAAAATAAAGTTAACACAATAAAAACTAGCATCTAGTATACGTAGAAGCGATTAAGTTATGTTGGCAGAATTCGAATCTACTATGATGTTGGCCGCTTCTATCGAAGAGGATTAACGTCATATTTGTAAATAAAACTTGATTTTGTCGCAGCAATCTAGCCACTTATTATGATACTCAAAACTTTATTATCTTCGTCCTTTTCTTTACACACATTCCCACACTGTTAACACCGTACCTCAAGCTCGCATAGTTCTCTCTCGCATTCCTGCCTGCCCTCATTATCTTCTTGCATCTTATGAATTACCTCCTGAACAAAAACATTTTTCTACCAATAGTTGAACAATAATAAAATCTACATCATAGAAAACTGTGTGCCGCAAACGTTCATTTTTTCAAGAATTAAACATAAAAAGGCGTAAATTTTAGTAAGCTAAATCCAAAAATGAAACTAAACTTAATATAAGACAATAGATAATAGCGATTGCCAAATCAATTATTTAGCCGAGAAAATTTTAAAATACCGTTAAAAACGATGCGTAACTCTGTAATACCTTGAAAAATTGGATGAAAAAACCAACATTAATTTATAATAATTTGAAAACGTAACTTCCGAAAAAATCTTTTGTATCCAAACTTTTTGCTGTAGAAGATTGCCAATGGAGGTGGTTTTACTGGGAAATCAGGATACATTAAGACACTCTCAGGTCTACTGAGATATTCGCTGACACTCCTGGAAAATAGTAAGCTCTTATTCATCACGACCATTGCGTTATTCGAAGAAAAACTGTGGAGCAATTGCAGAAAATACCTAAAACAGCAATCCATGGACAAATAAACGGGTTTGACTGATGCAGTCACATATCTCTTGAATGATTTCAGTATGGTTCTGAATGTCAGTGACACAATTAACAAAACTAACAATTAGTAATTTGAATTAAATGGACTACAATATAATGCGATATGAACTTACTCCAAGTCATGAGTAGGCGAATCCTTTTGTCTATATGCCAGCCATTCACCGAATAGTCCCTTCATACGAGAAACTGTAATATATAACTTGCCTTTTTCTGTAACAAATTGCCGGAAGTCCTGGAAAAGTAAGAATTTACACTCAAAACAAACAATATGACATCACAATGATTAACAACAAGATGGTTCGTACGTAAATGACGCACGTGCTCCTGATAGCTTAGAAATGATACTAATCCATACTTTAACATATTCAAGCATAATATGTGGTTCAATTATATCATCTTTGCCGTGACATAACTCATCACCATCGTCATACTCATCTGGTTCATCCTCACCATTGATGCCCTGTGTTCATTAATATCGTATCTTTAGTCGGTTTATTTAAAAAAACACATGAATAATATTAGCAAAATTAGACTTACTCTGTCAGATCGGCAAGGTACCTCATCATCGCTGTCTATGCGGCATCGCTTTTTCGCTGAAGACATCGATATCTCAAATTATTATTTTTATTATAAATTGGATTGATGACTTGTAAGTACAATACCGAAAATGAGTAAAATTAGAAGCAAATCGTAAACGGTCCACAGAAACCAAATCAAAGCCATCACACTTTCAGCTATATTAGTCTATCAAACAATATTATTCCATAATATGAACATTCTTACAAACCTTTATCAAATAATAACGTGGGCATTTATACAAACATGTTTATGTACGTGATAAAAACGAAAAATCAATTCTGTTAAACACGAGAATCGGAAAGAGATAAATGGGATATCAGATAAATACTAACAGAAGATTATAAGTCTAGAAAAAAGGAACTGTAAAAAGACACTGTCCTCATATTCAACTAATGCTAATCATCCTAGCAAAAATGACCTTTTAGTACCTTTTCAATAATTTTGGGATAATAGATGTATCTGCTTGCTACGACGAACCTTCAAGTAGATTTGCAGCGCACAAACTATCACCGCTATGCTTAAACAACGATTTTGTCGTCTACATAATTTGAAAAATTTACCTATCTCAATGTTTTATTTCACATCTGGAAATCGAGAAAAAGTAGTGTTCACAAACAGTGATCGTCCAGAAACATATACAGTAAGTTTTTCCACCACATATTTGAAATTGTCTTTATAATTGTAGATATGGTTCCTTGGTCTGCAGTCAATTGGTCATAAATCAGTTATTACTCGTTTGTGATTAATCATCATTCGCTATTTCATATCATGTAATTTTGTAGTTGGATGGAAAACGTTTCGTTACGGATCAAACATGGAATATCAGTCCGACTGTGCGTAAGCTAGTCAAGCGTCATTTGCTTTCGGAGCAATTTAATCCTCTTACTTTATTGAAGCAAAGAATAGTAGACTATATGCATGAAGCATACAGAAAACCAGGGAAGATAGACATTATTTTTGATAGAGATGTGAAAGAGTAGCTAAGAAACAAAAACAATATTTATTTTACGAACCTTCTTGAGTTCAGGACAGAGAACTCCTATGTTTACTGTTTGCGAGAATGAAGGAAGAATTGTCTCCACTTTTGATAATTTCGATTCTTTACTAGTTCCGTTGGACCACGTTTCAAGGTGGATTTGCGATTGCTCTCAGTGACTTGGTTCTTTGTAGTTTATCAGTAACATGTTAAAATAGTGGTTTTTCGATCCTTTTTCATGCGTTATTTCCATTTCCAGGAAAACGACAAACACTTACTATGTAAACAATTCCCACTGCCTCCGTGCTCACACTTCTGCTCACCAATACCGGCTATTACAAGAAGGGCTTGATGCTTTTCTCATAATTGGAGATGTGTATCGTCGAGACGAGATCGACAGTTCTCACTTTCCTTGTTTTCATCAGGTATACAGTGTTTTGTTTTTGACTGATTTTGAACTTAGTGTATTTTTGATATTTGAGGTTGAAGGTGTTCGTTTGTTCTCTTCGCATCAGCTTCTTAATTTTATGCCTGGCGATAACATACCAATTTTTGAGAATGGTGAAAGGACGGCTACTAAACAGGAGAAGCATACTGATGACGCAGCAAATGCTCTCAAGATTCAACTACAGTGTACTCTTGAAGTATCACTTTGTAATCAAGCCTTAATTCGATCCAAAGTTCATATATAATTCTGAAAAAAAAGCGATTTTAAGGAGCTCACTAGTGCAATTTTTGGTAATGACTGTGTTAAACGATGGGTAGATACATATTTCCCGTTCACTCATCCTTCTTTCGAACTTGAAGTAAGTTTCTTATCAAATATTACATCATTTTGCGTGAAAACTGCCCTTAGATGAATTGTGTTTTGGACAGGTAAAAATGTGAAGTCTAAGCAAAAGTTTTGTCCGTTCTCATGACAATGATTTTCAACACGCGATCACGACCACCAAGAAGGAAGAAATGCAACAGAAGCATGCAGAAATTTATCTGGAAGTGTTTGATTAAGATGCAGTTCCTGATCAGACATGCAGATGATGCTTCGAAAATTTTGAAACCGATTTCTGATAAGCCACACTCTGGGTGAATCTTTGATTGACGGCGATGTTGTTAAAACCATGTTGGAGCATCATTCCTGACCATATTCGGAAAATCAGTTTGGTGTGGAGATATTCAGAATACGCCACATGAAGCTCGGAACAAAATCAAGTCCTTCTAGAATCGGATAACTGATGATGATAAGTGGATTATCTACGAAAGCGATGTAATGTGCTTTCGAGTCATTTCGAATACGAGAAGAATGAAGGTGAAGTGTGGTCGACTCAAGCCACTGTGAATGCGTAGGCGCATCCAGCAACAATGGTTGATCAACTCCAAAACTTATCTTCAATAGAAATATAGTTGTGTAGTATTTTTAATTTGGTTGGTGACACTTGAATTTCGCAAATTTTATCGTGATTTTGATCAGTTCTAGTTAATATTGCGTAACTTTATCGTAATACCTTTAATCTCAAATGACTTTGGCTTTAGCCATAGTGAAAGGTGTTGTGTGTTGTGCTACAGTGAGATGGAAGAAGCTATAAGGTTTATTTTGAAAATATTATTGATACACTATAAGGTCTTAGAGGACTATACCAAGGAATGTGTTCCGTGTGATATATGTAGTTGATATTTGGAAAGTTTATTTGATTAAATCTACCAATCATCTAAGGTTATTTCAAGATATTTCATAATGGGAAATGGTTGGAAGTGCTAGGCTGTGGTATCATGGAGCAACGTTTACTAGAGAACGCAGGTGTCAAAAATAAAGTTGGATGGGCATTTGGTCTAGGTCTTGAACGGATTGCGATGGTGTTATATGACATTCCTGATATACGGTACGTTCACACAAAGATTTAAATAATGATTGAATGATTTTATTTTTTATTCTCGCATCGGAATACTTGAAATTACGAAAAAGTGTGATGGGTTATCTCAATGGTAACACAAATCATTAAGACTGCCTTCATTGGGATGATTTTCAATATTTTGGAAAATATTTCGTCTGTTTGTATGATTACTGAATATTCACATTGGTTTGCAATGACTGCGCACACACTTTAGATTGTTTTGGACGAAAGATTCTGGATTCCTTTCACAGTTTAATGGAAAATCTCCAATGGATTACGTGAAGTATAAACCTATAAGCGTTCATCCTCAAGTATGTTTGCAAATATGACCGTTATTTTACTGCCATAATCGATAACCTGTATGTAGGTAATCTTCGATATGTCATTTTATCTGCCCAAAGGCGTTGTTTTTGACGATATGACGGCGAACGTTTTTGACACCGTGAGGAATGTTGGAGGAGATTTGATTGAGCAGGTATCGAAGATTCTCGATATATATGGCAAATTTTTGAAATATTTAGAATTGAATGCTTATGCAAATTTGTCCAAAGGTTATGTAAATTAGCTTTCAATTAAAATCTTCCAAATTGAAATAGCACAGTACTGGGTTTTCCTCCGAAAAATAAAAAGTATCGTAGCAAGGCGGCATTATTTATCTCTTTCTCTACAAAACTGTATGCGCGACAACAAAATCCAGCAAAATTTTTCAAGAAGTGTCGGACGATATGACAAACGGTGCAACGGTATCAAATATTGCTTTTTAATGGGAATTGATGGGAATAGAAACGAAAATATTCACAACACATATCACGTTCTACATATCACTATTTCTTACCTGATGACTATCTAAAAATTATTTTTAAGTACACGAAACACACGGAGTTTCAAGTGGTGAAAAGATCGTAGCATACTAACATGAAAATCGAAGAAATTTTCGGAACAAGAGGCTTGATCATATTGTAAGCCGTTTAGTGCTGTTGGTGAAATTTGCAACGTTTTGTTAAAGGCTGCTTAAGAACGGATTCCTGGAAACTTTTTAAAATCCACAAATACTAATCATTTCTCGTTGCAATGTTTAATTGATAAGAAGATGATTAACCTCCAATATTTGCCACTCCATGATATTATTTTAGATCACCAAGACTACCTTTAGTTAGATCTATCCTTATTCACTGTCTAACATGAATGTTGACTTAGTTTGTATGAGATGGACTAAATGCTTAAATGTTCCGAATGGACTAAGCTTTTTATTCGTTAAGGAGAATTAAATATGCAGGTGGTCAAAAGAAGAATAACATACGATGTGAATAAATAAGAAGAAATTCCATTTCATGAGAAGTCCATCCGGAGCAAGCCAATTTATTTATTATTTATGGCAATTTACGGACGGAAATAATTGGAAAAAAATGACGATTAAGAGGATATAAATGTAACGGTACATCTTCTGCAAATTAGCGGGTATGGTCGTGGCTAGCGTAAAGCTATTTCCATAACTGATAATGAATAATGAGTACATTACTGAGTCTGCTGAACGCTGAATCACCATAATCGACGTAATAAAGCTCCTTGATAAACGAACAAGTAGGAAGACCACTCACGTCTGCAAACTATTTATATGCTACAAGTACCCGCATAACTTCTGAACTACTGAGTCAGCTTTTTTACTGGTTTTGTGTTCGCTGCACGAATCAAAAACACGTAATATATTTCAGGTGATTTTAACGGATGAGTTCATAAATAAGAGGAATCAGATGAGCCAAACATATCGAATTGTGTACAGAAGTCACACTAGGGCTCTCACAAAAGCTGAAGTTAATGTAATTCATAAGCAGATCGCATGCCAATTAATACAGTGTTATGGTGTGTCTTTGAGATAACTTTGCATTTTTGATTTAATTTATTTCAGATTTGTTTTTATTTCATTTATAAATTACGTTTGGTTGTTCGCTGGTAGCTGGAAAGCAGGTTACTTAATATATTTTGTTGTTTTACAAGAAGATCAATGCTGCTTTACGGTTGTGCAATGGATGCCTGTTGCCACTATTAAACATCAGTTGTCTGTTACTAATGACTTGTTGATCACGCTTACTCTAGTTTATGTGCATTCTTTCACTTTTAAAGGAAGCCTTTTGTATACGATATATGTGTAGACGTATCCATCATTTAAAATTAATGATAATCATCATAATCATAATAATGATAATAATAATAATAATAATAATAATAATTAATAATCTGAATAGAAAGCAACTACGATGAGACATCTTCCCACATTCTGTAGGTATGCAAAATCAGCCATCTACATTTCCTAGATGCCAACCTATAAATCGTCATCTATCGTGCGTAGTTGTGCTCGTGAAATAAAGTAAGAGTACTAATTCTAGAATGTTCCAATACATTAGTTAATGTTAAGATTTGCTGCAGAAGAGCACACGGTGTTACACTTGAGTACAAAATCAGTCATGCCTTCTGCAGTGGGAACGAGTAGTTTTATATGATACTTTCCTTGTGAGACAGAAACGTCATATTTCATATCCAAAAGCAGGCAAGCTTTGGGACTTTCATAAGGTTGGATCGAGCCTTTGTCGGAACGATCTTCCTCCATCAAAGACGTGTATGTTGACGTAATTTGTGTACAACTGCCATATCAAATTGTTGATTTCCTAGCCCTATTTATTAATCTCACTTACACAACAAACCCTTAGAAAATTAAGCACTTATACAGCAATAGATGTGAAAAACTATAGGCAATCCCACCTTTACAGAAACATATTGAACATAATCGGAACACGGTCCATTGTCCTACTGTAGTAAAAAAAAACTGGTTTGTACTTGGCAATTGGAACATGTTCTTTCGCATGTACCAATAAGGTTTTATTTTACAGTAATAAAGTTTTTCATGGACCCTCCACGCAATTGTTCTAAAATATTATTAAATTCTAAAAAAATACCATAACATATTTTGGGATTGAAGCACGCACAAATTTGTCGGCAATAGCTTGTTTTCAGACACTGTAAAAAGTGCAGTTCCCGTTCCAGCAGCTAATGCTGGTTAGTAAAGTTCAAAAAATTTCCTAGTGAGTATCGTCTTTATCTATGTGTATAAAGATATATATTTGTTGATTACTTCAATAAAAAACATTTCTAATGGTGTACATCGGATTTGAAACTCATAGTGGTGCAGCAGTGATAAGACGATGATAAACACATCAAGTGAAGTTCGTCACCCTAACAACACCAACAAACAACAATACTAGATTCGATACGTTTATAAAATAAATCTGGTTCATTATATATTAGCTCGGTACCAAGATCTGTTACTGGTCTGAAAAACAAAAACAACAGTATATAAGTAGACTGAATAAGTACTCTGATCAATATGCTAAAAAACCTCTACCTATTTAAATTTTAATGAATAGAATAGGCAATTGGAAGAATGTACGGCAAAACTTTGTAGGAATTGAATTGGTTGATTTTTGAAGTCATGGTTAATATTTGGTGTATTTATCCTCAGATTACAATTAAAGAAGTCATTTCTATAATTCGAAGACAACCTTCTATGGAGACAAGAATCAATTAACTATTTCTATTAAAACATAAACTAGCTATTTGTAGTGAAGTTAGGAGTTTAGATCAATCAAGAAGAGGAGTTAATCAAGAGTTAATTACAAGAGGAGTTTAGCAAGGAGCACTCGGTAACGAGGCAACTACTTGAAACTGCTTTTCGGGTAGTTCTCCATGAAACCCATGTGAAGAAAAGGAGCGGAAGCGCATGCGTCTATGCATTTTTCATAGCTCTATAAAAACAACACTATAAACTTCAATATGAATTTACTACAATGGATGTGAACGACCTTGCCGCCTTGTTTTCCTAAAGATTCGAAACATGCGAGCGCTTGCAGTTCATAAACACCAGTATACAAGCCGCTGAATCTGGTCATTATCTGAATAGAATAAAACACTTTGATTTCAGCTCTGTATATTTCTTTATTTTTTATCCCAGCTGGTGATATTTTATGGTGGTTTTGTACTGCAAGTTATATCCTCACAATGTTGAGTCAATCATAAAACTCTGAAACTTAAATGTGAATTTGAATATATGTTTATAGAGTATATGATTAGAATATGTGTATATTCGTGTATCACTGTGGCACCTCCACCACTGCGCCCCAACAATACAAATGAAATTATACTTGAGATCTCCGCAAACAAATCAACAGCTGATTAAAGTGATTTCTTCTAAATATAATTATTGAAAAGAATTCGTCTTCTCAGAATGGAAAAAATGAGATTGCTAACCTGCATTGTTTATCCAACAATTATTTGAGTTTTTGCGAAGTGACGTTCCATATAGTGAATACGATCAATCGCTTCAGCAGCTACAAATTCGATCGTGATTGTAACCAGAATGACGCCAAAGGCAATAAAAATTACTAAATGGAAAAAAATAATATCAGGCTTGGATGAAATTTTCTCGTAAAAGGAATGAGTGAAAAATTTACATTTCATTTCACACAGACTTTGCTAATATCAGGAAATTGCGTAAGAAATATGACCTCTGTGTAGACAAAGTATTAAAGTGGAACTGACTTTTTTAGCATTGAGTGAAATACAAATGTTTTTCTTTGGTAGCCTAAGACTAAGCCAATTCGCTCAAACTAATAACGATTCGATTTCAAAACTGAAAGAACGAGATTTAATACCTCTCTGATAGCATTTTTATTGCATTCTCTATGAGTTTGGAGAAGTTCTGTAGAGAAGATTAATTAGCGTTATTACAAAGTGCCACGGATCTCCCTCGCTGAGGGATCTCAAGCCGGTTACTCGCGAGGGGACTGGCGCGACCCCAGGTGGCGGTTAGGGGGTGAATCGCGGACCAAA
>KN716279.1:180916-255607 GCA_000816705.1 Dictyocaulus viviparus | reverse complement strand
GATAGCTGGCCCGAACTTGGAGAAGAGGGTTCAACACAAGTCATTAAAAGACCAGGCCCGCATTCAACCACCTCCACGATATCACGTTGAACATATGAATGCGTGGGCGCATCCCACCACAAGGGACTGATCAACGCCAACAATTATCTAATTATCTAACATAAATTGGAAGAAAAGGTTCTAAACCGAATCCAGTAATGTTTTAATACAATTTACTAACTGTAATTATGCTGAGTTGGCCGCAAAACTCGGAAAGTCAGACGGCACTCAAACCCGCACGGATATCTGATCTGCCGTGCTGATTAACTGCCGAGGACCTTGTTTAAATGGGTACCATTATCAGCACTCGCCCGTTAACAGGTACGATCTGGTGAGCCGATATCGGCATTACATCCAGTTAGGCTGATAACTGCGAGATAACCCGAAACTTTAGACACATTCGTAATTTTATTTTATTTTGCAATGATATTATATTGTCCATAGTTG
This sequence comes from Dictyocaulus viviparus, assembly GCA_000816705.1. Taxonomy (NCBI): domain Eukaryota; kingdom Metazoa; phylum Nematoda; class Chromadorea; order Rhabditida; family Metastrongylidae; genus Dictyocaulus; species Dictyocaulus viviparus. The sequence continues at coordinate 255,121 of KN716279.1, read as the reverse complement.
TGCTGAGACGGCCGCAAAACCCGGAACCTCAGGCGGGATTCGAACCCGCACTTACAGATACCAGGTCTGCCGTGCTAATCCATTACACTACCGATGCCCTTGCTCTGCGACCACTCAATGCTTATAGTAAGTGGGTACCATTATCAGCACTCGGCCGTTAACGAGTACGATCTGGCGAGCCAATATTGACATTGAGTCCAGTTAAGCTGATATTTACGAAATGACTCGAAATTTAGATATAACCATAATTAAATATTTTTGTTTACAATGATCGTAATTATCATTAATTTTCAATAATACTACACTTATCAGCTACAAATTTATTATTATTGCAAAATAATAATACAATCACGATTATTATAAAATATAAATAACAAAATATGACAATTTATTAAATTAGGAATGCCAAAGGATTAAGGAATGACTAGTGAAAAAAGAAAAATATGTAGAAACTAGGAAACTCGTCTAAGAATCAGCAAGCTTCAACATACCGACAAAACCATCCTTCAGGTTCCGGTATATACAAATGATGAAGATATCGATATAAAACTATCGAGAAAAACAATCCCATCAGAGATATAATCACTAGTGATAAACTGAACGCTGTTTCTCTAAATGAGAAAATTGAACATAACAACAACAACAAACAACATGAATCATCTATTTCTCATTTCATAACCATTCCTCCTAAACTCTGATTTATTTATTGTATTTCTCACATTTCTCATATATGAATACCGCCATAATTCACCTCTATATTCTATCTTTCAAAGTGAGATGTGCTTAAAATTGCTTCATGTCTTTTAAATTAATTAATTTACAATTTTAAAAAAGTCTTCATTTACTTGTATTCTGGTGGTACTTCGTTTAAAGCGTCTTTAACAACACGTAAATTAATGGGGCAACCACATGAATCCACAACCTGAAACAAACATCTTTCAGCTTTAAATTGTAAACAACTTTTCGTTGAGAAAACATCGAAGTCTAAAATTAGCTATTAATACTAAGTCGACATTCCCATTAATGAAAAAAGAAATAGCGCAGCACAGTGGTTAAGATGAGGTAGTGACACATAGGCTAAAATGAGTGTACGCAGGTTTGATATGGGCCAAGAATTAACGAGCCCGCCAATCTTCTGAAGTTAACGAAAATTGAAGCCAGAAGTATAGAAAGATAAGCATCGCTGACATAGCGAAGGGTGGTTGACTCAAGTTGCTGTAGAGAAGAAGCAGGCATTGAATCTTCTCTACGATATCACATTGAATACGAATACGTAAACGCATCCCAAAACACCAAAAGCGAGGTTTCTCTTAATTATTTATATATTAGTCAATCATATATATATAAATCTCGGAGGCGTAGTGACATGCAGGCCAGAATTAGTTCGCGGCCGCCCTCAGGCTTACCAAGCCCGTCATCCTTCCGGGCTCAATAAATTGGTGCCAGAGAATTTTGGGTAAGATGCGCTTCCGTCAAATACATATGAATAATCGATAGATCAAAAAGCAAAAACGCTTCGTTAACACAGGACACTGTACGACACATTTCCCAAAAAATTAACTAAATTATTACATATATTTCACTTCCTTAATCATTGACACAAACGGTATACATCAATTCGAAAGAGAAAATCACGGTAGCTACATGGTAAGTAATTAATTGCATTACGTGAAACCGTCAAATAAAATTTCAACTACTTGACTCAACTTACTTAAATCACTATGACTCATTATATTTCTAATTAACTAATGATTGTTTTCTCCTGCATAACCTTTCACTTCGAAATAAAACGATTAGTTGATTAGGTAACAAACCTCTGATGTCTCTACAACTGGAGGCTTTGAATTAGCTTCGCCATTAATTTGTTTGCCATTCTGTCGATCCAGGACTACCTCCTGAATTCTTGTCGATTCAGGAGTCATACGATGATGAGGATTCGCCGAATTCAGTTCTGATAACAAGAGTTGATTAGATAGGGAATCCAAATTTACAGTTGCACTATTCAAATCATTTCGATAAACGAAATACATAGGAATTCACGCTATTCTTACAAAAAATACGACAAAAGTAAAATTACGAGCAGATAAAATCCAAACAAATAGAAAATATTTAAGCAGAGAATAATGTCAATGTTATACACAAATTACTCAAAAAATATCTCTTTAGTGATAATCTTTCGGTTAACTTAGCGTCTTCTTAATGTTTTCCTGTCGACGAATTGAAAAAAAAAACATAAAAACGATCTCTCATAAAAAGACGAAAAGAAAAAAAATGAGTTCCGAGTTTCAAAATAGAAAAAAAGAACAGAACAAATCGCAGCCGATGATCTCGGACAGTGTAAAATAAAGGAAAAATTGACAGCTTATTCTGAAATTTTTCAATTCAAGTAATTATATCGGTAATCATACCGTGAAAACTAAGCATTATGAAAAAAAAACCAAGCAGCCGAAAAAACCTCGGGAAAACCTCCAGAGAGAAGAAATGAACGTTGCTATTACGTCAGAAAAAAACTCAATGTGTTCTCAAGCAGGAATAAATCCATAGGATAAGCAAAAAACTCCTATTCCCTCTAATTTAAGGAACTCAATTTAATGAATTTATATATATAAAATTGGCATAAATACGAAAGTTTTTTACAAATAAAAAAATTTGTCCTCTTATATTCCTATAAATATCAATATTAATGATTTTTTATAAAAATCATTTATAAAAATCTTAAGATGAATTCATATGTAGTGTTAATTCTTTTAATCCTTGTTAAGAAGCACCGATTTTAAGCATACGGTAGTTAATCTTATCCGTAATTTCGGTCATAAGGCGATCATCAAAAGAGAGAAGAGTGATTTCTTCTTCTAAATATGATTTATCTTCTTTTATTTAAAATCCTTTTTTCATATATAAAACCTTTCACAATACTCGTAAATAGGCGTGGCTTTTGTTTATAAAAATAAAAATATTTCTTCAATATTCGAATAGAATTCAAATTTAAATAGTAATGAAGAAAACAGTAAATTGGCTACAACGATTTTGTACAAATCAATAAGCCGATTAGTCTATCATTAATCGATCTTTTACTATTGAAACAGAAAAAAAATTAAAAAGAACTTAATCCTCAGGGTCACTTTCAAAAAATGACTAAAATGATTCCCGCTCAGAAATGAAGCAAAAAAAAGCTAGAAAACGTTATTGGTAGATCACGTCTGAATTTTAGAATAAAACGAAGAAAAAAAACTGGTTAGTTGTGAAATTTACAAATTATTCAGCCACAGTCAGTTTCTTTTTTCGAAAATTTGTAATCTTCACATACTTGATTGGATCATCGAACTACAGGAAAAATTCTCCTGATATTTATAATTACAAAAAATATTTCAAAAAATAATAAAGTTGGAGCCAATTGCCTTGAAAAAGACTGAGAATAACATAAAATTAGCTTGAAATACTTGAAATAATGAAACAATTTTATCATTCTACTTACCTAAACCATTGTTGATGTTGAGTGCTTCTTGATTGTCATTGGAAATACAGGTACGTAAGAGTACAGTATGATGAGGATGACCTTAAGTTAAGAGGCAAATATATGAGTGATATATTATCCCATCTCATGAAAGTCTTCTGATTGAACCACTAGTATGATTTTTTGCTTAACAATAATATTCTTATTTAAACTAAATTGACTTTTTAGGTGACAAAATTAGTGCTAGCAATTTTTTCCAATTAACAAAGTGGAAAAACAAATAACAGGAAAAGATTTAATCTTTACACGATGTCTTATAGCGTGTTTAAATACTATATTCACTAATAAGGCTGACTTAATCGGAAAACGTGGAGCCTCAGGCAGACGTCGAATAAATAATATCAGATAAAATTTGCCGCTAATTAATGTCTATCACTTGATGCGCCGCAGCATTCGTGTTCAACGTGATATCGTGGAAGTGTTCAAGAGGTAGTTGAGGTAGTTGAATGCGAGCCTCGTCGGTCTATACAGTGATTTGAATTAACAACTCTTCACCAAGCTTATCGTACGCGGATTTCTCTGGGACCAATTTACCGATGCCCAAGGGTGGCGTGGCGTGAATGGTAAGCCTGGAGTCCGGCTACGAATCTGTTCGTGGCTTGCAGATCAGTGTGGCACCTCCACCACTGCGCCACGGTCTTTGATAAGACGTCCACTTACAAATAATTGAAGTGTTGAGTGATCACAGAATAAGCGCCTCAATAGTACAATGGCTACCGAAATAGAGCGAGCATCTCAAGATGCCGGTTCGAGTTCCGCTTTAGTTTCCCAATTTTGCGATTAACTTAGCATCATCAGGTATACGGAAATACCATTATAACCTGTGGCATTTGACATTAAATGGAAACGCTATGAAAACTATATTTACTATTGTAACTCCAGATAGAACTTTTAAATTTGTTTTCAATTTGAGTTACAATGATAAAACCATGACATTTAACAATTAACATCTTCAGTGATAATGAAATACAAAGACAAAACACATTATTTCATACAGCTTTCCCGATGATTCAGTCTAAATATTTGAATAATAAATACGATGAGTTTCGATGTTGATCCATCCCTCTCGGTAGCCTCACACATTAGGCTTCGCTGTGAATAAATACCAACTAAGTCTATACATTGACGATTGGGGCTGCTTATTTCTACGTAACAATTTATTGCACGGGCTTGGTTTGCTTGAGGGCGGACAAGAACTGTCCGCGCAACCCAATCCTCCCACTGCTGCGTTACGTACCACATGTTATCTCACCAGTTGATGGAACGACATTTCAATTTGGACTCAAATTAAAATTTCACATAATATTCGAGTTAATTTTAGGCATGAATTGAAAAAAAAATCTTAAACATTTGGCATGAGTCGATCATTGTATTAAAATTTACAGAATAAAAACAACGTATCGAATAGTTCAGTGCTATAGATGTAGAAAAAAGAGGAAACATTATTTGAAAAATCATGAATATTCAATGAGCTTCTTTGTTTATTCATAAATGCGCGAACATTATATGACACAATAGTGTTGTATTGTTGAGGTTATGAGTGAAATAACATAACAAATAGGTACAATTAAAAGTCATTACCGTAATAGGCTTTAGTATTGCTGAATACACTAAAATAAACCGCTGCATCGCTAAATATTAAAGCAGGTATTATGAAGGAAAATCGATAATTATAGATTACACTATAGTAAAACAAAGAGTAGTAAAAACATTAGAAGTTGTAAGGTGTAAGGCAATACTACTGGAACAACGCGGTCGCTCGTCGAAGGACACCATCACGTCAATAGAGAGTCCACAAAGCGCATAGCAGTAAACAACATGAGGTTATGTCTAGCAAATGGGAGGAGCAATTTCTAAGGGATCATCAACATCGTAACAACAAAGAGGAGCAACATCAATTAAGTACATCCATCGAATTGAACGTTTTCCTAAAGTGCATCGATTCTTTTGAATTCATTCTATTTTTTCTATTCTCCCTCATTTTCTACAATAAACTATAAATCACAGTTGGATCGTATCTGTTCTTAGGCGCAAAATAGTGTATGGAAAAGCTGTTTACTATTAAAAGAGTGGTAATAATGTTATTATTTCTAAGTGATCTTCATCAATAAGAGCTTCAACAAAATTGAAATCATATCTTATTCCCTAAAAACGCACCGTTTCCATTGGTCGCAGATGAACAAGGAAGAGTAGATGAACATGGAGTAGTAGATGAACACGGAGTAGTTGATGAGCAAGGAATATCGGTTCTGGCCGTTTTGTAAATATCAGCCATCTTTTTATGTTTATTACGATGATTACGTGGACGGAAATATTTCTGTAGTGAAGAAACCATTCAGAAGTCTGAAAGCCAGAAAACGTTTCTGTTAAATATCCATAGAAATCGAAAAACGCCTTACAGTAATGATATCCGGAGGAAATTCGTGAGGACAAGAGGTAGAGGTATTTTGTAAGCATATTTGTATTTCATATAGGATGCCAAACATCACGAAAATAACATTAAGAATACCAATGAAGAGGAGCCACATGGCACAATTACATACTTTTTTCCTCCTATAAAGTTAGTTTAAGTAAAAGTTTAATCGATTAATAGCAAGTGATTGTCCAAGAAATTCAATATTCAATAAAACAATTACAAAGGTACTCAATGAGGATTTCTTTGTACAATTTTGAGTTCACTCATTTACTCGTTGGAATGTTTAACTCTATAAACGATTTTCCATACTGAATCGTTCATGAAAAGTTCATTTCAGTGAAATAGTTCACATAGAATTTTCACTATATCCAGAAACGATAACTGCTAATCAAGGAATACAAAAAAAAGTTAAAGTATATTTACTATCAATAAAAACAATTTCAACAACGAAAAATACGAAAAAAAAGTTGAATTTCATTTGTAACAATATTCATAATTGAATGCAAAGGGAACAAAAATATCGCACAAAGCATCAAACAACAAACGAAGATCCTGGAAGGAAAAAAAAACGATTACGGTATTTCTCGTGTGTGAATACAGTTTGTTCACACCAGAACGTTGAAAAGATTCGACTTTCGAAACCATCGACTTTTCTGGTTCGGAATGGAATAAATTGTGACGTATGTGGGTGGCGCATGTGGCTCAATAGTTGGTTCAACTGCGTCTCATATGACGTCACGTGAGGGAACGCAGAAATCACTGCACGGAGTGACCGCAATGGACAAGAAGCGACATCATCGCAATTCATTTTATCGCATTATTTGAAAAAGCTGTGAACATTTAGGTGAATACACACCAAATAAAGGTGTTTTTTTTTTACAACATAATGCGATTCTTGTTGTTTAAAGGATTTTAATTGATATGTTTTTCTATACTCATCTAGTTTATATATTTTCTTCTCCAGTTACTTCATATAACGTTTTATTTAAGGCTTTTCTATGTAAATTAGAGCGATGCTGGAGGAATTGTGATATGTAGATCACGGAAATCCCTATAATACGCAGTGAAAACAATGAAGAACAGGTAGATCAAAAATCATCAATAATTTGTATTGTGATCTACTAATGGAATTATATGCTGAAAATAACATCCATCATAGTCTGTAATAAATTTCTGAAGAATAAATCCGATTCAAATACATTGCTAACACTCTTTCCTAAAGATTAAATATATTAAAAATGATTGCTAGTAAGAGTTTCCCCGAATAATTACAAATTTCCTACCAACGATTTTTAGTTTCAGATAAAATATACACGTGCTAGATTATTATCTTGAGCATATTTAAAGAGAAAAATACAACCTAATTACTATTTACTCGTCCTCATAAGAGGATCTCGTCATCAAAAGCCAAACACCATTTCTTTTATCGATCAATATTACCTCACTAAGGTAATTCCTACCACATACTATCCTTTATAATTGATATGAAAGTGTTAATCATCTATCTTTATATCGCTGTGATTTTTAATTTTTACGTTTAAATCATTTGAAGAAAAGTGTTAGTATGGTAGAAAAGCCAATAGTCCAATAATGGTATATTGTCAATGTAAAATAAAAAAAAATTACAATTAAGACTATAATTTCAATATATTTAAGAATTAAACAAAGTATCTGACAAAGCCGTAAGCTAATCTCTAGCTTTTTCGCGCAATTTCATTTCCAAAAGAAGTTTCAAGCAAAATTTCCTATTTACGCTAAAACGAGGACAGTCTTCGTAAAAAGAAAAAAAGTAGACAAATAAAAATTAAAGGTGAAAAATGAGTGAAAATTCTTGTTTATGCATTCTTTCCTCAAAACTTTTACAAATTTTACGATCTATATATTGTCATCTGAAATCATCAGATGGATGTGTTAATGAATAAAGTATTGACTGACGCAACGTTGAATAAAAAGATAAGAATTTACGTTAGAAGAAGTCCAATGGATGCATAATTTATTCATTAATTCTATGATGAATTGCTTAGAAGGATGATGGTAGAAGAATAATCAATACACTTCGTTGTTAAGGACAATAAATGACAATCGGTTGCAAATCCGCCACTGTAACTCACTACGAGTAATAATAGAGGGTGTTGATTCAAATGAGGAACGTCCAAAATGTGTTCCCTAAAAATGCAGGATGTAAACAACAGCATCACAACAGAATGTAAACAGCTTTCGTTGTTAATTAATCTCAGGTCAAATCTGAAATCCACTAGTCTGAACTCAATGAAACGTTTCCTATTCAAATGTGCTGTTCACTTCAGTTCTAATATTAGTCCGTCACTAAATTCTATGCGAATCCTCAATTTAGTCAATTACTATTGCAAATTTCATTTCGAACTTAATTCTTTCGATATTAAAGAAAAGATAAAAAACATTCGTTTGTCGATTTCATAGGAAATTTTCGCATAAATAAGTGAATAGATGAATATACTAAATAAAAAATAAGAATACTCTCTAATTACACAAAAAGAATATCTATATCCCTTTTGAGAAGTCAATAAACAATTCCATATTCGCCCGAAATCTCTTCCACTGATTTCCTCATTGAATTTAAGCTCGAAAGTACAACGACTGAAAAAGAAATCATGGTTTTGTAACCAATTGATTAATGTATTTCCTCCAATGTTACAAATTGAACTCGACCGTTATTGAGAGGAAACTCGTGTGTGTGAAAAAGCAAATTGCAATTAAGGCTATAAATTGCATCGCCACCTCACACTCACTGAGTATCAAATTTTATCGATCGAGAGCAATGCTGCGTCACCCTGCCGTCCGCGTTCACACAACACCACAGCGATAGATGAGGTTGTTTATATAAGGCAACATAACTTATAAAAGATGTGACTTAAATTTATATATCTAAAGGAGTTATATGGTTATAAATCTATATATAATATATAATGTAAGTTTATCAAAATAGAATTTAATTATTAAGCTTCACGGTATAATTATATATGCATAACTCTGCTTGATGAGTTATTTTTAGAAAAGCCAAACAATTATTATGAAATCTTTTCGGGAATCTTTTGAGGGTGAACTTCTAAATTTGAACACAGTTACGGTACCAACGAGCTAAAGTGCAGCTATATCAGAACGGTTTTCTTTCTTGATTTATTTCATTTATCGATTTTATTTTGATCTGTTTAAGATATTGGGTCCATACTGGGTATTCAGTCTAAATTTACGTAATACGTACAGTATCAGCGGCTGAATAAGTACTGAAGATCGGCTGATATTAAAAAGAAGACTAAATCAATACATAGAAAATCCTCCTTGATATTAAATTTCTGGTGATGTGAAATTCCTAGATGAATAATAGTATCAATAACTCAAATTATTGATTAAAATGATCATTTCAATTAATAAAATTCGACCTAAATGATTAAATGACAAGGAGAAGGTAGATGATACATTTCAAGAGAATGGTTAATATCCAATAGAAAAAAAGGTGCATAGAAGCTGCTTAGAATGTTTAATGAATAAGAAGCTTCAAGAAGCTGCTAATATAAATAATTCAATTATGAAAAAAATTAAAAAGCGAAATCCATCCGAAATTCGATGGGAAGAATTTGATGAAACGAGGCAATTGTCTCTTAGAAAAGCTGTTAGTGAATAATATTTTGAGGTAAATCTTATCAGATTCTCAGGATATTACAAGAAGAGGCAATATGTAAACATGGTATGGATTGTTAGAACCCATTAATGGAGAAAGGAGATGAAATGGATATGTCATGATGACGAATGATTGATTCCTACCTCGTTCATGGCAATAATTTGAGGTATATGGCAGCACGAATATTTATTCTAGTAATAACTCTCGTGCTTTTGTTTGATTCTTTTTTGCTAATATTAATTGTAACTCATCATTTATCATGCAAAACAGTAATCAGTAAGTTAATCAGTTACTGAAAATTCTCGATGATTATTCATAAGGAGGCAGTATGAGGCGTGCCTATTTTTTCGGAAAATATTAAGTATACTTTTTAGTACTGCAAAACCTTATCACTAAATTATTAGCATTATTAATTATAAATTTTAATATTTATTGAATCACTTAATTATTTTTCGACTTAAATTTATATTTGTTTTTGATTAATTTTATTGATTTATTGAAGTACTAAAACCAGCTCATTATTTGCATGCATTTTTTATGAAAATTATGGCTAGCACTAATTATGTTGAACACAAAACAATCCACTAAAAAAAATCATTCATAGGATGTTCATTTATAGATGAACTAGAAAATCTATTGTTCTCACAGATGGACCAAAAGCGCTACAGAGTGAACTCCACGAAAAGGCACCCACTTTGTAGGGCAACCACATACATGTTGGGAGGATTTATTCAAAAAAAGAGTTAGCCAGATGTATTTGCTGCTGTTGTTAACATAAAGATCATTTTATGAGAATCGCTAATACCGCCATGAGCCACACCCATAGAAGACAATGGCGAAAAGGTGCATGGAAGACGTGATGGAGCCCGCTCTACAAGTGAGGAGGTATCATCCAAGTATCCAATTAAGTAGGTGTTATTCCACTATCATCTACAAACCGTTCATCTCAAATTGATTCCAGTAAATAATGATATACTTCGTTCTATTGATTATTCGCTGTCCTTCCTGATGGTTTAGCGTCTAAATGTGAATGAAAAGTGTTTCTCTGATCTCCAGTTCGACATGGAATTCTAACCGACAGTAAAAATATGATTCCTCCGTTTTGGTGAAATAAAGTCACATAGGGACACATCCATCGGTTTCATGAAAGTCGCTGACCGCCTGCACTGAGCAGGCTGTTTCAGAAAATCTTGGGAATAAAAAAGTCTCGCTACTATTACCATGTACTTGGAAGACTACCCCCATGAACGATAGTCGAGCTTGAAGGAAACGATTGGAAGATTGCCAGTATGTTGGTTCGGATTCCGTATCCATATGGTTTACCATAAATTTGGGTGATGTACCTCAGACCTTGACAATAAACCTTTATTATGGGTAGAGAAAGAATACAAAATGTCATAAAGAGGGCGATACGAATCAGATAATGTTGGTAAAAGCAAAAGCAAGCAGTTATTTCTCGAGAGGAAGTGAAATATGGTCGAAGAAGTGAACAAGCGAACAAATGACTCTGTATGGATTGCTAGAATGCTCTCAAATCTTTATCTAATCAAAAGGTTATGAGTGATGAGTTATCATCACTATATCGAGTGGCGATTCATTCTTAGCGTACGGAGGGTGAAGTCGCAGGAATTGCTACAGCTGGAGCCCGCGCAAGGCGTGTGGATAAGCCATTCAAGTATTCAAATAATTATTTGCTGTTCTGTTGTTTTGTAGTATCAATTAGCCAAACTTCCAAGGCACTGCGAGCTTGGTTAATCTGGAGATGGACACAAATCTGCGCATGCTGATTCGGACTTCCATATCATTATTTCAGCTTTACCACTTTGTTACAGCCCTTAGGCATATCGTAGTTTAATAGCGAAAAAAGCAACGAACTATCTAACATTAACAGTATTTTCTATATATATATAGATGAAAAACAACACTACATGTCTGATAACTGAGAATTAATAATTGGGAAGAAATAACATTCAAGCAGAACCGCTTTATTGATCCAACTGAGTATATTTTCAAGAGAACATTACAAAACTATTACAATACACTGTTAATGCAAATACACGCTTGATCAAACACTGATGGTTCCAAACGACTATGAAAATCATCAAACTGAGGAGACTTTGATAGGCAGTCTTGTTAATGCTGTTAGTGACTGCAGTTTATTTCCATTGTTGATTAGTTTATTTACTCCCTAGTTTTGTTGATCAATGATAATGATGCGAAATAATTTTCTTATCAGCAATCAAATCAACGATGTAGTTATTTGTTGGTGAGCTGCACCATATCATGTAGAAAAAGTAAAGCTATATGGATACGAATAGGTATTGACTTAATCGGTCTTTTTCTGGAGTTGCGTCACCGATTGATTTTGCTGTTATGCTGGAAATGTCCGAATAGGAATTGATCTATACAACGACTTGAAACAACCAGCTTGTTGCCAAATCAGTGTTGCTTACCCTCCCATATTACTCTGGTACCATTTCATCGATATGTGAATGAGATGAGTGAGTACGACCCTAGGTCAACCAAACTTTCCACCTATCAGAAGTCGGTGAATTAGTCTAGGAATAATCCGGAAGGATAAGTAGAAAAAACTCGACAACAGTTCTAGATCCATTGCTTTTCAATTTGTTATCTCCTCTATTTGCATTCTTTTGACTGGCCTCTTATCCTTGGACGTCATAAGGACTTTTATTTTATTCTGTAGAAGTAGTACACAATCAGATGTCATCTTTATTATACTTGTTGACTTCTCCTAATACTATTTTTCATATTGTACTTGTGCTTATATAACCACCGCTTTTACCATTAGGGCAGTTAATGCGTTCTTCTTTCAAGGAGTCGGAATCGGAACAGACGGTTGTGAATTGATTGGTGTTTTAGAGAATTTGGAGAAATTTCCACGATTGTTGCCAGATCCTCTAATTTTGCACTTTTTAAGCATTGCTTGATTCATCAGATATAAGAAGTGAAATGAAAGGTATGTTCGCTCTAGAGTTTTCGCTTAGAAGCTTATCCTTCCTACTGCGCTTCTTGTTAGTGGCAACTTTATTATAATCATTTTGGGTGGCTATTTCTTGTGCCAAGCTCTGTGAGCTTAAACGTTCTGCTTACCCGAAAATTCAAAAGTGGTAACCACCCACTCCTCGATTTTTTCCTGAAGAACTTTATTTACTCTCACTGTTCATTTCAAAATTAAAAACACTTGACTATCTCTCTTTATGTGGAGCAGATAACAAAGCAATCATCTGTATATCTACAGCAGAGAAAAGGGCAAAATTCGAAGAAATTCGCTCCAATTTTAGAGATGTAAACGATTGTTGATGTTGCTAATCGTTATCCCATAGCCAACCCAGGATGATTAATCGACGGATTGTTAGGATATTGAACATCGCATTCATCACTCATGGATGTGACATTGGAATTGAGTTGATTCTATGATAGGGGTGTATTAGAGATGAAGAATATTGTATACAATCTGGTCCTCCAGACTGTCGTTATACAGATGTTTCCCCTTCATACACCTCCAAAATAGCATAAGGCTATCCTAATGGAGAGTGATTAAGCCGAGGTTTAACCTTTATCTAAAAGCATTTAGACTTGTAGAAATATAAAATCTGTACGAATAAGTGGTAAGCTTATTACCAGAGAATTCATCATGTCTAATCACTGAGCTTTTGATTACTTTTCAATCTACAGAATTTCAGGAGAAAAAAAAAACAGTCCGACGTTAACCAACGTCAATTTTGTTATAACCTAAGCTTAACAATACTATATTCTTGAACTGAAATCTAGAAAAAAAGTGCAATTAATGTACGATATCAAATAGATAATTTATATGTGATAATTCGTATCTGATTCAACAGGATAGCAATTCGCTAAATTATCTCGTGCCAGATACAGCATGGATTATTGGAAATCGAAGTGACAACAATAGAAAATAGCAAAGTAAACAAGAGCCATTGAACATCTGTCATCATGACAGGTTATGCAAATAATTGTCACATCCGTATATTGGCTGGAGTACTTTTCCGGAAATGAGTGTGAGAATCATTTTCTTGCCTCGTATTGTAAACAAAAACACCTTTGGAATAAAAAAGATAATGAAGAGATTCAAATAACAACATATTTCGATGAACTTGTAAGTCAATTGAGGGAGAATTTGTATTGATGGAAACGCTTTCATAGCAGATAGGAATCCAATGCGATTTCGTAACAATAATAACACCGAAAATAATTAAATTCCTATTATTGATGTCAGAACATTTATTTGCATCAGCTTAACCCTAAAGCAAATTTTTTTCAATAAACTTAGTTTTTTTCCTAGTGAAATGGCAGTCCTCTTGTTTTTTGTTTCAGAACGAGCTTTATCATGTGGATGTGCTTTGTTTCAACATGCTAACGATGCTTGGGCATTAACCTACTTGGATTTCAACTTCATAAAATCTTCATAAACTAATCCTTCATTTTAGAAAAAGCATGGGAAATTTGACTAAAAATTGTTTTGAAAAGTAAAAAGTAGCATAATGGTATTATTTAATCGCTATTTTGCTCCAATTGTGAACTGATGAAACTTGAATGGTCCATAGATGTCGGGTAGGAAAACTATAAAGTATGAATTACTTGGATATTTGGGTGTAGCGCCTCAGGTGTAGTACGAGTCCAACAGTCTTCATTCGTTTCTTTCTAGTGCTGCTGTCGTCAGTGGCGATGGTGTTCTGCGTAAGCGGTGACACTGCTGAGACGAAGTCTTGCTGATATAGATTTAATTCCCTGGATTTCTGAAATAGCCCTGCTCAAGCGTTCTCATGGTTTTACCGCATGTCACCGTATTTTATGAAATGCCCTTTTGTTACTTTATCAAAATGATGGTTATTCTTGATAGGCTTAATTTTGGTTTAGATTTCCTTACCGGAATGAAAATTCTCTGAGCTCCTCCTAGCCAGTTTTTGGAGCAGCAATCCATCTGAGAGAACACTATGAATCACCGTATAACAACTAAACAATGAAGTTCTATAGAAATATAATAAATGATAAGTATTAGGAAAGCATGTATGGCATTTCTCACTGTTTCTATATTACCTTTTGAAAGCTATAGAAAACGGAAACGTAAAAAGTATTTACCTCAAGGGCTTTCGCTTTTATATATCAATGAAGTCATAGAGTACTAGTTTGTTGAAGCCGATGACCTACAGGAGAATCAACGATGCTAACCAATAAAACAACTTTCGTTTTTTCAAAAACTTTCCTTCATTTTACCTGGATCGACCAGATCGCTTGGATTACCGTTGATCATCGACATAGTCGAACAAGCGTTGGTAAAACCACGATTACACTTTATCACGTAAAAAGGTAGTTCTCTAGGCATTTAATAAGGCATTTGTTAAGAGTTCTCACCATCGGGTAAGTAGCCTGGGACATCAAATCCAAACTGGATTTGATGTCCAGTGGAATTCGATCACCTACAGCAGGTGTTCACTGGTTATCATTTGTACTCATCACGTGTCCTGCCACCCTAATCTTCGATAGCATGAAGTCCTGCTGTGTCTCTAATCTTTTGTTGCTAATGTACATGAAACTTCTAATTCTTTCCCATATTTGTTTTATTATCACCCTTCTGATAACACATTGAATTGCGGCCAGTGATCCTCTTTCATCCTGCTTTCGTAACATCCAAGTTGGCGAATAAAATGTGAAGGCAGAAAAGAACCATGCTGTAAGCTTGGAGCTTTTTATTCTTTGAACTTTTCCATACATCTTTGATGGTCTCGCATATTTTCTAGGCCACTCGTTTCCTTCTGTTAACCTTAGGTGTTTAATTGCTCATCATGTTGACATCACCACCAAAATACACATAACTTGAGTATTCTAAGACGTCTTTTAGCCTAAAAATTCAGAGATTTCATCCTAAAAAATTGAAGTCTGAGCGTAAATGGGGCATCAGGAACGTATGTGCTCCTTATGAACATCATATTCTTACGGTTTAGTTCGAAGCTTCTTGTAGAGAATACACTTGTCGAGTTGTTTCAACATACCGTAGTCTCCGCCTCCTCTCTATATAAGCAGAAACAGAAAGTATACTCCTTATTATTCTTCACTCATACCCCCTAACATAACCTCCTTTACCTTCGCTATTAAACTGATCGTCGTTGTCTCATGTTATCACGTGTCGTATAATTTCCATGATTATCTCATAACGAATTAATTTTGATATTCATTTATCATTCTCACCTATTGTATCTGATGAATAATTGTTATCTGATTGAATAATCATGTCCTTATGAATCCTATTATGTATGTTCTTGATTTGTCGTTGTAATCGTGATGTAATATTTTTGTTTCGTTTAAATAAAGGTTTAATTACCAAAGTTTGAGGTCTGGCTGGCGACTCTTGACTGGATAACACCTAGTGTAGCTAGCCTTTGCTTCTGACGAAGACATGCACTCAACTCTGGGATCTTCATCCAATCTTCAATCTTCAGTATCGTCATTACAACACGGCCATACACTGCTTCTGCTTCCGACAAAAACCTGACATCCGTGATCTCCACTCACTCTTCATTTTACATTCGTCGTCAAACGAGCATACGATTTAATTACCCAAGTTTGAGGTTCCATTACACAAGTTCGAGGCGAGCAGTACAAAAGACCCACGTGGCAAACTACTTACGGCGAGCGTTTAGATATTCACTTGAACCCTAATACAGAGTTGAAGTTTCCACTCTGGTGTACTACCCATTTCACTATCGATAATCTTGTGATGTGATCACTCAGTGTTTCTCAAATTCTTAGTGATGCTACATTATCAGTACTCACCCTTAAACAATGTCGATTTGGTGAATACGCAAGGGGCTAACTCAAAAAGAGTGGGATATCAATATAATAACGGATTGTGTCACAGTTAAAAGAGAATGAAGAATAACAACATAAAGCATACTCAGCAGAACTTCCACATTACACAAACAGTTCAATATTGGAGAAGCTTCATCTAAAATGCTTTTCTTCTTCATCTGTAATGTTATGCGACGTTTCGGTATTCATGCATACGCAGTGAAAATGCAAATTGAAAAGTGGTGCCATATGTTTATCAAAAATATATGCATTAATCTATGCCTATCCAATGTTTACTAAAATACCTCATTGAGGTAAGACGACATACGGGTTTGGAATTTATTAATCAATGTGAGTTATGCATATGTCCTCATCGTAATAGCATGGAGATGATTAAATGCATCATCGTGGTCTACATATTGGACTGAGGTTACTAACGTCTACCGAGTCTATGCTGCCTATCATTTCATATTATTCTACTACTAGTATACCACGACCAGAGGAATGATAGACTCGATTTGCCGGAAAATGTACATGTGACTGTGCGTAATGTTGCGGCATCTCTTACCTCATATTGAATAACTGAATAGATTTAAATGTATGAAATAGTATAGTATTTTGCTGGATACATAGCAACTTGACTTATGTTCAAGTGAATGATTCACAAGTATATTTTATTTTGCTGCTGCTAAGTTTTACCTAAGTCCCTTTTACAATTTGTCGCAGTTGTGGAAGCGACGATGTTTATTAATCCACCATCGGAATCACATTGTTTCCGAACAGATTATTCTCAGTTTCTTCTTATGGACACAGAAGATAACTGGTGATATCATGTTTTTGTCACTATATCTTTTTTAGTCAGAAAAAAAGCTGAGCAAGAAAAGAATTACGTCGACAAGGATTATGAGGACAAATCCCTTAATCGTTTAATATCGTCAATGGAAAATTGACAAACAAAACTTTTTTGTAAGCTAGAGCAATATTTTACAAAATAAGAAGCTTTATAAAATACGTAAATCATCGATATTTTCGTAAGGATATGGTTTTCAAAATGAACCATCTCTCAGCTTTATCTAACGTATCATCACATAAGCTCATACAAGTGATAATAATCATGGCATATTTATTGAGCTAACATGATGTCGATAAAATATTCAATTTGATTCATGTTAAGACAACATCGCCTTCCTCAGAGATATCTTCATTCAAGGTGAGTTGTACGTCTTCCACATCAATGTTGTTTGTCAAGAGGCAACTTCTTCCTCATTGAATAGCAGCATCGAGCCGAGTTGAATAAAACACTCAACGAATTTCACGTAGAATTTTTGATGCATTACAATAATTAGGTATACGAAACATGACAGAATAAAGCAGCTCCTTCTTCATAAGGGAAGCGATTTATTCGATTTCATGACGATCACAGATATCACATCTTTAATGTGCATTCTCTGTATTGTGTAAATCTCATCAAATCACTGACCTCAAAATAATGGAATAAATTGTTTATCAGATTAAGGGAGGAATCAAGGTGATAATAAATCAAACCAAACCAAACCAAACCTATCACGGCAACATTTCGTACTGCGAACGCCTTGAACTAGGACGAATCACGTTTCATTCAAATTTGAAACGCGATGATTTTGATCTACGTGATTAAATAGAAAGCTTATGAATATTAAAAAAACAACTAGAAACGTATGCAAGGACATAAACAGCATACATTAGGATTATGAAAATCCGTAATCAGCCTTAAACATCACGTTATTATCTTCTATCCATCTTGTATTAAAAACAGAAAAAAATATGAAGTCTACAGATTAGTGAAACCTTACATAAACAATATTCTGAGGTAAAAAAATGATCATCGTTAAGTTGTCGTTTCGAGTAGAGAGAATGGATGTTTTGAGACATCACACTATTCTGATGACCAGAATACATATCCACACCTTTCATTTTTTTGATGAGGATTGAGTTATACGTATCGAGTTAACAAAATGATATAAAGATGAAGATATTTAATTCACTGCTGCTCGTTTAGTTACTTTCCAACCATACATCTTTTTTTATGATACTTTAATATATATTTTGACAATTTTGACATAAACAAAAAGAGATGCAAGCAAAATTAATCGGTCTGGCGACAACGAAGAAGCTCATATTAATTTGTTGTTGTTCCAAAATGTTCCAAAAGATTCTATTGAATGCTTACAAAAGAGATTGGATCATAAGCTAATTGATTGATTGCTGCTGCTGTTGCTGCTGCTGCTTGACATGTCTTTGTTAGGAGATGAACAAGACGATGTTCAACCTCGTTTAATCAGATATAAAATGAAAAGAGCAATTCTGAAGCAGAACTACTCAATTATTACTATCTACTATTTGCTGTTTACAAAACCATTACTATTTACTAACAACGATTAACTGGCGTCATTTTACTGTTTTATTTACCAACTTTCTTAACTAATTAGCATGACTAATCTTATTTACCACTAAAATTTATTTGTTGATATTTATTGAATTTATTACATGATTATTTATCAGTCTTATGTATTCTCTAACCTTTATCTACACACTTTTACAGAGATTCTAATTTCATTAAAATTAATATTGAATTAATATTGTTATTGATGCATGAATATTTTTATTTTTTTTTCGTTTTTATGCATAAATTCCATATGCTTTATTCCATACAAAAGCCTTTTCAAATATTCACTGTTGTTCAAATCCGAAAGAACATCAAAGAACAGAGAAAAAAAGTCGTAGAAATAATATTCCATTAAAGTAAATAGATTCTTAGATTTAAAGCATAATAGCAAACTCAATATTGAGTTCTATGGAAAACTGTCGTACAAATGATATCACACGTTTTTGACTTAGTCACCAAACTTGTAACTAACAATAACAGGCCGGAAATCTTAGAGATGTAAGTTCGAGCCCCGCCTTAGGCTAAACTCAGGTACTGCGGATGACTCAGAAACCTGGCATATCAGCATTATACAATTATAACCCATCATAGTTGAAAAATAACAGAATAATTAGGATAAAAATTACTATAAAAGTTTGTATTATACAATTTTTTTTTTCTTCCCCTACGCAATAAACTAATTCATTTAACTACTTTACGATGGATACGATCAATATTCATGAGGAAAAAAATTGACCAAATTAATTGATTTTGAGGTAGTTTATTAACCACGAGAAAAAAAAACATAGTGTTTAGTTTAATAAAAATGAATTCGTCAATCTACTTAATCATTTCTGAGAAGTATTTTTCATGCACTGCATAACAATCCGACCAATGAGCGATTTCTAAAAATATATTATTTGTATTTTTATATTAAAATCCTTATAAATATCATTATCGTCGGTAGGACAATCGTTCAGCACCTTGAGGACACTGTTTTTTTTCCCTTTGATTTGTCAGAAAATCGCAGCTCATCATCTATCTATAAGTTCCAAATAATCATCCTAGTTACAAATTATTTATATGTATTACGCCCAGAAAATTTCGAGGGCTGCGATCGTCATAACTCAAAAAGTTCGAGTGTTCCGTACGATATAAATCATTAACAAAAAGCGGATGATTGGTGAAAACCCATATGGATCAAATATCAATTTCTTTTTGTCTGAGATAAACAGATAATTGCAAAATAAGTGTAATTTTGATAATATTTAATAGTTTTGAAATTACACTTGGTATCATTGACGTGGCATGTTCTTAACTACCACATTAGGAAATGTTGCAACAATATTCTATTTCTTGAGGATTATTTATCCAGAAAGATTGTACGGTGTTCTGATTGTACGTAGAATGTGAACACAACGTCATTCTTTTCTTCTCGTTTCCATACCTCTCGGTTCTGGCAGAGTTCCCTCATAGTCAATGTCGTAGTATTATAAAAGAATCCAAAGACATTGTTATAGATTCTGAATCACAAAACTATTATTGGACTGCATTTTATTAGCTGAACGTAATATATTCTCAATTGCGGTAACTCAAAACTCACAGTAGAAGGACGTTGTCATGAGGGATATTCATCATCGTTAAAGCCGATGCGGATCAAATTATTCTAAACCAAATATTATTATAATATATGTGATGCATTAAACGTTCACCGTCATCACGGCCAAAAACGAACCACATTCTATTTGTTCATTTTTTCAAATAAATTATGTACGTTTACATTGATTACCTCACTCTTTATCCACAATATTGGCAACAATACAACAAAACCGACATAAAGATAACCACGACACCACTTAATTATCGATTTGTTTCCTCATTTGTTTTATTTATTACGTCAACATATTCTCGGCGAACGATTTGTCATTTTACAGTAAATACGGTCATCGATATTGCGAAATCCAATGAGTTAAAGCTATCTATTAACCGAGGAAGAGTTTTATTTTCCTCTTTCATTCTATCAATTTTTAATAGTTGTGTTTTAGTACTTTTTCATCAAACATTTTTCCTTGTCAAACATTCGTATTTCTGCATAATAACGTTTGTTATCGCTTGAGTTTCAACGCCATCGATGCAAATGACCTGAGAAGTATTTACTATCACTTGAAGACATTCTATGTAACTAACGGTTATGTCTTGGATTATTTACGACCGTTTTGTATTGGGAAAGTCACTTGATGGCTCAACGAGTGCATCCTGAGGATATTTTCATCGATATCTCGTTAAGGGTAAGGTAGGTAGGTAGGTAACATAACCTAAATATCTACGTAAACGACGCATTATTGTTCGATCACACTCGTACAAATCGGTTCAACCGACTATAACCACGGTATAATTAATTGGTTTGAAGTACCATTATGAATTGTTCTGGATTTTAATTTATCTGCTCTTCGGTATTGCTCCCATGTTCCACACGATATTTGTTAAATATTCATCTTTTTAGTTGAAATATGTTCTGCTGTATTTGAATTATCTCGTCAATAGTTCATTGTACAGCCCTCAAGCACATCAATAATGAGTTCAAACACGATTATTAGATATTTGAAGAATTCTAGTGACTCTCTGAAATAAGTCGTTTGTCGTACGTTGATTGATATGGATTGGGTCAAAATGAATTACTGTGACGTACGTATTATCTATTCATTTCATCACATAAACCAATTGCTGATGCAAATCGATCGAGTATTTGTAGAGTCATTCATCCTGTCGTTAATTTACACATTAATTGCAATGATGAGTGATTTTGTCATGTTTCAGAACCTCATAGCTTGCGTTGCATATTTGTCGGAATAGTAAACAAGGTGACATCATCTAAACCTAATTATTTCGCAGTTGTCTGTTAGACGGAGTATGCCAAGTACGGTGATGTTATATTTAAGTTTTTTTAAAATAATCAATTAAGAACAAAATAGATTTATAATGTTTTTATTTATCCAGTAAAATTATTTTAAGGTTATTCGCTTGAAAGGCACTAAATAATCCTAATTTTTCTTATAATTTATGCAATTAATCAATGCTGAAGTCCGTAAATCGCAGCTCTGGCTGAGTAAGCATCGATAAAGCTTTGTATTAATCCTTGTGAAGCACACCAAGTACTTTTTCTGTACACGGTACTGTTAAGGGAGAAAAATTCATTTTTATCAATTTTGTAGGAAAATGATTTTTTAGACGATAAGTTGTCTTCTACGTTGTGAGATGCACTCGATACTTCTTGCTAGATAATGCTAATCCAGGCTATAAAAAGTAAGGATTCCAGGATTATAGGATTAATTCGCCTACGGTCTACGAGAAGTACAAAGGCATTTTTGAATAACGTTTAATCAATTCGTACAACTTCACGCAAATGAGGTCTTCATCCACATCCTTGGTTTACTAAAAGCTCATGAAATTGTTTTTTTCACTTGGACTGTAGAAAAGTTAACGTTTCCTTCTTAATATTGAAATCAATGATCGTTTTGTTGGTCGATCGTATTGTTTTCAAGAAAAAACATGCACCGTAGGTGTTCGTTCTAAGATCGTTTGAACTTCCAGTTCTATGATGTTCTTTGTGAAAGCAGTGTAGGCACCACTTATGACCAACCGGCTACAGCATTAACTTATGTACTTAGATACTTATATAAGTAAGTAAAATGTAAAAATTAGAATATGTAGCTATTTAAGTGAGTAAAACAGAAAATCTTTATAGTAGAAAAGGTGTATTCGTCGTACACAGATTGATTTCGGTTTTTCTTTATCATTCCTATTCCTACTTATTGAGCGAAATCGAATTCTATGTGTACCGGTTGCATTGAATGACGTCAAACAACATTAATCCATTTGGTGCTTTTCATAACATTTAGCTGGTTTGAAAGCGATTTGGATCCAATTTAACCAGTTACTTTCCTCATAATCGCACTAGGCTTTCGTAATATACGCAAGTATTTGTTGAGACTTCTGCATTTATTCAATAGCTATAAGTATTGAGATGTTGCGTGTAACATTAAAAACGAACGATTAAACAGAAAAAAACACATCTGTTTTGAATGCAGTGATCATTGTTAACAATGAGGGAAGGCATAATGTGTGACTCTCTAGTATTGCGCAACGAAAACATCTAAATTCGCGAAACTCCAAGAGCGTTGTTGCTGACGACTAGTAGCATAGCATGGTGGTGGCATTGTAAACAATAAGATGTGTCGAAAATAGTACCGTATAGAAAACATCGGGCAAAAGAAATTGCCGTTTTCTCTAGGCTTATGAGTACTTTCTACGATGTCTCCATTATAAAAAGTACATGTGTAATAGGTCGATTCAACAGAATGATTTATAGGTGCTTGCCGACATTTAGTGGCCTTTATTGTTGTCATATAGGAATTCTTTGGTCAATTACTTAATTATTATAGTATATGTTATTTATTGTGTAATTTTTCTTTATGGAATGAGACAGTTCTGCCTTGTTTTCTGTCATCCCGCACTCGCCGCTACCTCTCGCACACTACTCGCATAACACAGATGAGATGAAGCGTTGATTTGTGATTTTTACATTCACATTCAACTGGTGTTTTTATGTTCTGCAACAGATGCTAAATTTACCAGTAATAAAATTTACCACTAGGTTTACAACCGTAATCAATTCACCACCATCAAACATTCCCAAATACAACGCTCCGACTTCAATTTGGTTTTTTTCTTGAATGTTCTGCTGTACTCGTGGCTCTCGTCCTTTAATAAATCGATAAAGATGCTGGTTTTTTCGATCACTGTCCATAGTTTTCCGATAAAAGAATTTCATTGAATATCTATAGGTTGCACTCATAGAAATTTTCTCTGTGCACCAAACAAAGTATTTGTTGCCTTTAACTCAGTTTCGTTCAACAACTTTTAAGAATACATTTTCGATTATTAATTGTTATAAAAATTTCTTAAATCAGAGTAAATCTGAATATATGGATTGCTTGCAGGGTGCATTCGAAGATTTCATAGCACGCTATTTAATCAAATAGTGTTTCTTTAAGAATTTCCCTCGATGACAACGATCTTCATAACAAAAAATGAGTTGTTATACCATAGAAATATATAGCCTGGCAATCGCGCTATACAATAATCTAGCTGTATTCGTAACGTCGTTGTAGAAGATTATTATAGTAGTTTTTTATTATTGAAATGAGACATATCTGCTTGAAAGCTTCATCGTTGCATAATTACTTCTAGGCCATCTGTCTGTAGACGTCTAAATCAGCCTATGGTAGGCTAATGAGCTCCTCTAGAGATAAGATTCAAGTTAAATTTGAGAAATTAGGCCTCACGAATGTTTTCGTAATTGCAGTGCTTTTTAATTGAACAGTTTTCGAACATTGATACCTCTTGAGTTGTCATGATAAGAATGTTAGAAGTGAATCGTTAGTCTTCATTGATAGTTGTTTATCTTTCTCAGCAGCTACTAATATTATTGACGTGCTTGATTGACTTTCTTATCGCATGAGAATTAATAATTGTAGTGCTGTGAGTTTTTATCATAGAACAACGATCACTAATTGTTGTTATCGATTAATAGCTCATAATTGCCAGCTTCGCATGATTACACCTCATCGATATTATTACTTTTCATTGTTTTATGTGGTTCCCTATGTGAATCGTAATCTATTATAATTTGATATTTATCATTTATCGTCATCATATCACCAAATCCAACTTCTCTCCTCTCTCAGTTCGTTGAACATGTTCAATAGCAACCATATCAACTGGCTCTAAAACATCTCCCCAATAATCGTATTATATACGGAAACAAATTTATTCATTAGTCTCTGAATACCTCAAACAAAATGATTCACAAAACATAGAAGAGTCAAAGAGTACGAAGAGTCAAAACAGTCTTTTATTATTAGAGATGACATTTTGCATGTGTTAATAGCACGATGCATTTGAAAACTGGGAAATTTTAACTGTCAATTAAGCTTATTTTTATAAAGCTTATTTTTTTTTGTTCTTCGTATACCTCTTGAGATTTTTTTCCCTTGTTTTGTTGATTTCGATTTCTTTATTTGTATGGTTTATCAAAAAGAATTGAGTTCAGCTTGAAATAAATAGGATTAACAACATTTAATTGCATATAACTGCTAATGTTTTTTGTTTTCTACCAGTTATAATGCGTATACTCATATACTCAACATCATTGAGTATATTTCCTTAAACAACCTATAGAATACGTTCCTATATGTTTCATGTGAAGGCAAAAGAAGGTTTGCGTTGAAGACGAGCAATAGTTGAACGGTTTTCAGATCTTCAATTTGTAGATAAATCATTAGTTCAATCGGTAGTTCAATCGGTTTTCAACTTGTATATCACTGGTTAGGTCAATCAATATCAATGGATAGATCAATGCTTCTTTTATAACCCTTAGATTTTCTTTAATACATAAAATTCTTCGTCACTACATCTTCGAAAGCTATTGTTTGCCTTTCATCAGCTATGATGTTTTTACGATATTCGTGTGTTGTATGTTGCTTTGTCTGCTCTTTTGTCTGTGTATCTGTCTGTCTGCCTCTCTGTCTGTTAATTTTTTCTTCCCTCTCTGTTTGCGTCTTCCTCTCCCTTTCGAGCAATCTATTATCGTTGGCGATTGCTAAGTGATGAGAACTGTTAAAGGAAATGTCCAAGCTTAAGTTCATAGAAAGATGATGATCTTCCTCTACTAAAGAGTAATCCTATTAATGACTAGTTAAATTTACAAAAGTGATCTAAAAATCGATTTCAGGACTAGGTAAAACAGTCCTAACAATAACACTTTTGATAGAGAAGTGATAAGCCATGCACATGTGTTATCTAATTCATGTGTAGTTTATTTCAATGCTGACTAATGTTATATCGCTAAAGAAAATTAATGTTATATAGTGCAAAAATAATTAAAATTCAATTGTAGCCTGAAGAAAAATAGGAAGCAGACCAAAATTAAAGATATTGTTTATGAAAATCAAGTAGAAAGTAGCATTTGTTTATTGGTTGTCAATGGGCAGTATCGTTTTTTTTTTATTGTGTCGATGATAATGCTGGTGGTGGTTTGCACACGAGAACAGCAGGCGTCGCACTTCAAACGTTTTCGATTAGTTGTTCATAATATAGCTGCTTAGTCTAATACAATTGCAGAGTATAGCCTTTGCTATGCCGATATAAAGGGCTTTTATTTATCATCTGTGACTATATGGATCTATTGTCCTTAAAATTGAATATTCCTTCGGTTTTTCTGCAATCTGACCGATTTGAACGATTTGGTTGAACCTCCTTTTTTGATGTCATATCTGCTTCATCGATACTTATGAAAATAACGTTTTTGACTGAATTTAATCCTTTGAAATGTCAGATTATCAAGCCATTCTTCACAGGACAAGAAAAACAACATCTTCACGACACCTTAGCCGAACGACTACCAATTTGAACATTTCCAATGAATGAGATAATCGATGATAACATAAAGGACAAATATAGTAAAGGTTTTTGTCGGAATTTATGTAGTCAGTCCATTACGATTTAATTGTGAATTCCACAACAGACTTCCTACTGTAATCCTCGCGCTCAAATGTCCACTCCTCCATCATCGCGTAGTCAACGAGTATGGGTATGTATGCGTGTATGTAGTAGTATGCGCGGCTGCATAGATAACATTTGTGAAATGTTTGTGATGTAACGAAAATAAATAAATTCAATGTATCGGCTGTCAGTGGGTAGTATCGAAGAACTGTGCAGATATTGTAATAAATCAGTGTTTGTGGAAACTCTCCGAGTCAAGGAAGCGCCTTATACAAGCAGAAAGATCGCTTTTTGGAAGAATGTATGTAAGGAGCCTGTTGGCTTTAGAATTCATATTGCTCTTCATTGTTTTTTTACTCATAGGTTCGATACCAAAGTATTTGATTGAGTTTTTACTACCTAAAGTAATATTTATTGAGTAGAATATTAAATATTCGCGCAAGCATTAGGAGATCTTCATGTTATTCGCTCAGACTTCATATTGTTTGGCTCAGCTCAGTTTGGTATTTATAGCATTTAGAAGTTGAGATCTAGCTTGTCAAGAAATACTGTGTTATTAAGCACAGCTTACTAATTGCTCAAATATATAAACGGTCGGTTTTACAGTTGCTAAATTCTGTTTACCTTTGTTTTGAAAATTTTTTTAACTTATTCTTTTTTCAATGTCGTGAAACGTTGGAAACTTACACTAGTTTATAATGAATGAGTCATTTCGCTGAAGCCAATCTGCTCGTGATATTCTTTAGCTAGCCTTCACATTATGAACGCTCATAGGACTTAATGTAGCAGAATGATTCTTGTTTGACCTCTTTTTCTACATAAGCTGTTGATTACTTGAAATTGGTGTCAGTGATACCAGTGTTGCTGTTCATTCTACAATCGTTCGGACTTTACTTAACGTTGGATCCTCATCTTATGTTCAGCGTTGGTATAATCTTACGATTTTAATACTCAAATAATAGCCAACCACATACTCAACCTCTTAGAAAGCTGCATATTACGGTGCAATGACCGTATTGATTGTAGATTTAAATTCTTCAGTTTCTTTTCCGTATTACTTTCACTAGTTTCATGAGTTAAATACGTTTGGAATAAAACACACGTTTCTAAGCCCAGTGCATGATTTTTTTTGCGAACGAAGAGTTAGGGAGAATAAGAAGTTTGGGAAAACAAGGTATTTTAGTAAACAGTTTTAAGCTCATAATTTCTTCCTGCTAATTTCAGCGCAAAATAAGCTTCTTATACTTCATAGACATTTTTGATTTTTCTCAAATAACTTGCTGTACGGAAATCGTAGGGAGTTGGATGAATGCAACATTTTTTTTTGAGCGAGTGTTTAAGAAAATAATAGAAGGGAGTGTTTGATAGTTACTATAGCATTATTTTCATCAGTTTGAAACAATTCATTGTTTTTAATTTTCAGTAACTACTTACTAAGGTAAACAATAAACAGTGGATGCGAAACCGCGAATGAAGCTTTCTTTTTAATTTGTTTTCATTAGAAAATATCAATTAACATTTTATTTTGACAGATAGCGGTAACAATTCAGTTATGACATTTTTTGGACTAAGCCATTCATGAATTGCTACCTTGGTCTATTTTATGTTTTTCCGCTCTGAAAAATGTAATTACAGAGAATGTGAGAAGAAAGTTTTCCTAGGACGGCTGCTATCTATAAAGTTGATTTATTGTGTGTTTGATTTTTCAGCAAAAGCTCTAAAACCTCTGCTAGGTTTAAACATTCCGAAAAAAGTCCTCTATTCTCTTTCTAGTGTGTTCCACAGTTCTTATCACTCACAACATTTGAAGAATTCTTTTTTTCGTCATAGATGTACGGAATCTTCAACAAGTTTTACTTCAATTTGTGTTTTTTCAGGCTAAACAGTCATGTTCAGAAATAGCTTCAACAAGATCGTGTTACTTTTTTTCAATATCCCAACTACATCCGTCAATTACGTAATCTTAAATTAAAAAATTGCAATGTTGAGGCATAATTGATTAATTTTAATCAATTATTTAATTATTATTAATATTTCATTCTTGAACATTGATTCGTCATCGTTTCCGTAACGCTATAACACGGAGGTTTTTACCTCTTAGGTGTGATACGTATACTTTCAACAGTTTGATGTTTTATTTTCTGCGGCAGAATGACTGTTTTCTAGTTGAAGCTTGCTTAATATTTCACGGTGTTGATGTTGTATTTTAGTACTTTTTTTAATCGATCTTCTAAAATCTTTCCTGTATACGTGTCACCATCAAATATTTCCATGTTCTAACATTTCTAACAGGAGATTTTGCTGATGCTTTTGTACTTGAAGAATGTTGAGGGTTCACTACCATTATTCATCATTTGCATTTTTTCTGGAGGAATTTTCTCCCCGTTCATCGAAATACAATTCATCTTGATTATTGCCGCCATTGTAGTGTGATCATGAGCAGCTTAATGCCGCCTGCAGTCAAATATAGTTGAAAATCGGTATCCCTTGGAAATCGATTACGGTGTACACACATATGGTAGCTCTTCTAATCATTTCCTACTTCATAACCCTTGTAAGTTCAATTTCTGTGTAATGGTGAGAAAGAAGCTTGTTGAAATTCTTTTATTCCATTTCTTTAATTGGATCACTATTTAAATATACTTTTTTCACAAATGATGGCTTAGAGTCAGTGATAGAACGTAGTGACGTAACGTATTGACCTTGATTTTAGGTTATGAAATCCTTAGTTATTGAATAAACCAAAACTAATTTACAGTGATCGACCATTGCTTCCATCAAATCCTTTTCAAGCGGATTTTCCAACGTTGACAGTAATTGCTCGATCCTTTACAATGGGTTCCTCACAAATTTGCCTCTAGAACACTACGTGTCAACGCACTTTTTTTGCTAACGTGACATTTTCCATTCGTGAATATTACGAGTTTTGCATGCTGCTTTACGTTCAAGTTTTAATTTCTAGGAAAATAGGAATGTTTCTTTTTATCCTCAATCGAATAGGTGAAACTGGCGCATTTCAGCGACTGATTAAACGTTTACTAAACATTTCAATGAATTTCTCAGTCAGTAACTGATATTTATCATACAGTCATAACACTAGCGTCTCTATGCTGCGGGAATGAAAAGCTGTGGACTCCATACAAATACAGTACCAATTACAGTGTTCTATTCCTACCCTGTACTGACGCTAGCGAAGTCTCGTGTTTTTTTTTTGATTCCACTTAATAACCATACCTTGTTCACTTCTACTTTATAAGGCTTTGTAATATGACGGTCATAGTATAATAAGTTAGTTGCACATTAAACTTATAATGTTACTGGATCAAACAAATTCATATTTGAGTTAAAACTCCACAACCTACTCGTAGGATAAAAAGACTACTGCTAATTTTACAAAATTTGGAAAAAGTAACCAGTGCGGTCCTCTTCGGAGAATCTACAAATGTACTGTTTATGCCTCCATTCATGGATTCAGATTCTAAGTTTTCAACAGCAAGTGTTGAGAAGGCGTGAGATTCAGATGTTGTACTTGAGTAACTATTTGCTTCATTGTATTAGTGGCGTATTCGATTTAAAAATTCATCCGTCCTACGGTGGGATTGCTCTTACGCTCGTAACATGCAGTTGTGGTTGAATGTGAACAACCTATTGCAACAGAGACCAGTCGGCCAGCTAACAGACTAACAGCAGCCCCACGAACACCTCCACCATGCATGTTGGCTGAGTCGGCGGCCGATCAATATATGACGGAGACGACAGCGAGCCGCACAGAGGCATGACGCGTCGTTGCATTTTGTCGCAGTGCGTCGTAACACGCCGCATGGCTTCGCGAGTGATTGCATTGCGACATGACCTAGCACAGCCTGGTATGCTGCAATGGCTATTGCCGTCACATGCGACCGCTATCAAGCGATGGTCATTTGAGCGCATAACCACGCAATATGTCAGCCTTCGCAGCGAATATTGTATATCGAGTTTACGATTAACCGCTGATGATCGGTGCAGATTGCAAACAGAATCAATCAATGCGGTATCGATTGTTCGATGCGCCCAGTGGCGGGTTTGTGATAGGTCCCAGCGCTTTTCATTGAATTCACCTAGTTGCTGTCATTCACGGTTGATGCACTTCTACTGTACTTTGCTCACATTAGATCGCACTTAATGGTACTTGGATATTCGCTTCTAATTCGAACTTTTTTCACAATTTTTCTACACTTGGTGTCTTTCTTTTCTGCTTTTTTAAAATAAAGTCTTTCATGAATAGCTTTGCAATTTCACTCATTATTAGATTACATTCTCATTAAATTTTCACTCTATACTGCTCTACATGTCATGTTAGTTTGTGCATTTGTAATTTCAGATTGAAACAGAGTTTCTTCTTAGGAATTTCTGTTTTTTGCCTACGGCTAGTGCGCCCTTTCAACTGAAGGTTTGGCGTACCTACTCTACTGATTTGTGTTTTGTTCTGATACGAAGAAATCGTTCCTGATATGGTAAGCTAACAACGTCTTCGTGGTTTTTCGTGCCCTAAATTTGGCATAGTCTAAGAGCAAAAATTGGTAGCGATTTTGTCAAACAACTGGCAACATCTTAGAATGATTAATGTGTTAGTCTTCTGTTTGTGTTAGACTTCTTGCTCAGATACTTGGAGAGCAGTCATCCATTTTGCAGAGCCAGGTAGACGGTATATACGCTAACCATGCACTATTGACAATCATCAACGACTTGGTGGTGAGTTACGAAAAATTCTTTTTCTTGGCATGAATGTACACTAGCGAACTGATGCTACTTTTGTTATAGGGACACGATACTTTTTTCATATGGAAAACAAATTTTTGATCAGGAGATATATTAATATTTCTAGGGAAAAGAAGTGCTGGTGGAAGCAATAGACGGGGCTAAGTATTCTGGCATATTCACTGCATGCTCTCCTGAGGTTGGCTAATTTTACTTTACTGCTTTGTGAAAATATGAATTCATTTTATTGGCAAGTTATCAGCTAAATTTGAGCTTGTGTTATTAGATATGTTCCAAATATCTAAGAATTTTGTGATTTTTTTTGTAACTAAATGTGATATGTGCACATATATACGTAAATAAATAAATAAATACATATATATATATATATATATATATATATATATATATATTCATGTAAAACCAAAAGTAACAGAACACTTATGAAACACGTCTTCATTGTGCTCTTTACCGTTGTTTTTAACATCATCCAAAATTTGTTTTCTGGAAATAGGAACTTCTACTCGATTGATTGGTACAGCCTGATTGAAATCGCATTGAAAATATAAATAGCTGTCAGAGGTTATGCATACGTATATTAATTAACAGCCATTCTTACACATCAATTCCTAATGTTTTTATTTTATGAAGAATTGTTAGAGTTTAGCAAAAGTAGCCTACCTATTCACATAGCATTAATACCTAGCTACCTTCATTACTGAGAACTTTCTATTGAGTTCGACCTGTTGAGATGTTTTGGAGTCAATTTTAGTTGTCATGAATTTTCCTGTGGTTTATTGTTCTTGTTAAATGATTATGGTAAAGACTTCATTTGTATTGCAAAATAAAGATGAAAAAAAGATGCGCCTAATTTATTATAAATCTCCTTTTAAAAATCGTTTCTTATTGCGTGATTGCTCTAAAGCATTAAATTGTTGCATGCGAAGTCATAGATTATTGAGGATGCTATATATAAATGTGTATGTGTTATATTATAATTGTATATTCAATTATTGTAGAGATAATTTTGTCTTTTATTTTTATCAGTTATTAGGGCTGTAGTTAGGCTGTAATGTGAGTTTTATTCGGTGTTCATGTATCAGAAAAATGATGTTTGATTCCGCCTGAAATTCCTATTCTGTGGTAGTTTTTCAGTTTGACATTGGCTTACGACACGCGTATAAAATTACAACGGGTAATATGACGAATTTGTTACCGAAGAAAGAAGATATGACTACAAAAATGTTATTCAAATTCAGTGATATTGTGGCCATGTCTGCCCTCATGAATGAAGAGAAAGTGATTCGAGGTTTGTAGTCTAAGCACTTGTTAAATAAAATTTTGTGTTATATGTGTCGTCTTTTCAAGATTGATCAATTGATTTTTATTATCTGTAGAAAATGAGAAGAACGTCTGGATTCTATAAATTCTTTATTATCGTTTGAAATAATGTATTGTTCTTGTTCTCATCCTGCTTTTCTGCACAGTTCGCAGTAAGTGTGCAAAGTTCATTGCATATGTTGTTGTTCTGTTCATTGCATATGCAAGCTAGGAGTTCTCAATCATGTTTTTGTAAGATTCGAAATCGATTTTAACGCGTTTGTTCAGCATGTACTATTTTTGTCGTAAAGTACGTATTTAACTCAAATTTTCGAACTCAAATAAATGACAAAGAAATGTATTTAACGGCAAGTTATGCATTACTTGAGATTTTCGGCAATTGTTCAAAAGTGCTAGGCATTGACAGGGTTTGCTACTGATCGTGACTACCATATAAAACAACAAAATGGGCGCCTTGGTGACGAAGAACATGAATTACAAGAGTGGAGCGACGAAGATGGAGAGGAATTCGAGCCATTGGATCAGATGGTATTTTCTTGTTTTCTGTTTCCTATTCCTCATTTGATAAGCGTGAAAGCATTTCCTTTATTAGAAGGTGCGCATTGTGAGATTTATTGTTGATGATTCATCATTGCTCTCTTTCAGCCAGATCAACGTCAGCGATATCAGCGCAATAATGGTTGGAATGTTGAAGATATGTTCACCACGAATTCGCAGATGGGTGTTCAGTCGACTTATGAAGAGGATCTTCGTCAGTACACTACGTATGTTTCCATAAAAATTGTTATAAGGATGAACGTAGGTTGACATTAGTTTTCTACCGGTTTTGTGACTAGATTTTTGTTGATGATTAGATAATTTATATGATTAATTTATTTCTAATCGTGGGACTCTTGCCTATTTTTTTCCTATTATTTGAGATGTCTATGTATACTATTCTTTATGCGAAAAATAGGTATCAAGATGAACTGACAAAAATTTTTGAATCATTTACAAATTTTACGTTTTTGCTTTTTATAATTTGCATTTAGCAAGTGAAGAAAATTCCGTTGTGGTATGATATATGATAATGTAAATTCTAGAGCTCATGTGGAAGGAAATGAGGAAGATCGTCGTCGAGCAGATCAAATCGCGAGAGAAATCGAAAGTAGCCAACAAAGCAAATTCAATGCCCGTTTAGAAAACGATGATGATGAACGTGACCTTGATAAGCAGACAACCGAAGATGATTTTGAGATGCAATCCAAACGAGGAGGAGGTGGACAACGGTTGGACGAGATATACTGTTGTTTTGTTATTCTGCACTATGCGCGTTTTTTATTATTTTGTAGTTTTTTTCGTATCTACCATGTTATAATTTTGACAGTCGCAACCAACGTAATGGTATCGGTGGTCCACAAGTAGTAACCCGACGTACTGAAAATCTCAAAGCGGGGGGGTCTGATCGTAAGTAATTTCCCATATTTGATCTTGTTTCGATGTTTCAAATTTTTTCAATAAAATCTACTGCTGTTTAATATAGGATGTGTTTTTATTATTTCTCCACTAACGAGATTGATAATTTACTAGAATTCTATATAACATTTTTGAAGGTACAATTTTTTGTTTTTCATTGGTGATTTTGTAAAGGAGGGTTTTTCTCCACACAAAGTAATTTTTATTCTTCAATTTAGGTAGAAGCACTGGAACTCCAGGAAGGTATACTACCCAAGTACATAGTATGAACTCGACTCAAAGTAGAGTGGTTTCCGGTAATAAATATGAATCTAAAAGTCGCCCAACTGCTCAAGAGCTCACGGATAGTTTTAATGGTGTCTTTTGCTCTACGTAAATCTATATTTTGAGATAGTTATGGTATTCTTGGATTTCCTACTTTTTTAATCATTAGTGGGAGTATAAACCGTTTTACTTGCAGTTATATTAATTAACCGAAATTTTATGCAATGGAGTACTAGGGAATATTTGTGGTGCTCTTTTGAAACATGATTGCGTGTTTTGTCAAACATTTCTTTCAGAATTCTCTATGAACAAAGAGACAAACTCACGCAAAGATACTACACCAGCCCAGGTAAAAACTTACGAAAACAAAGGACAAAGCCAGTCTTCGAAAAGTGAGTTGATTTTTTCCTTCGTTTTTTTTCTAGTTTTCACGTCATAATTCAGTACTTTTGGAACCGCGTTCCAATGCACCTGCTCGTAACACCTCCATAGACACGAAGTCTCAACCAGGAGGTATTATAAAACCTTTATTTTTATACTATTGTGATCCTTACCTTTTTACCTTGCCTTTGCATCGTTATCAATATCCACGAGATATGCTAGAAACAGTTCCAGCTGCTGCTCGAAGGGCCGATGGATTGAGAGGGTGGAATCAGGAATTTAATAGCAACTACAGACCGGAAGGCAAGGTAAGTTTTCCTGCTATGATTTTCTCGGAACTTCAAAAAAGCTATGATGATAGCTAATATTGTTTTTTCAATATGCAATTGTAACATATATCCCTATGATATGTTTAACTATGAAGTATAAATACGTTTTAATATTGAGGCGATAGGCAATGATGTTTTAGATCAAAATTCTGAATGCTTTACATCACGTTTTTTTTGTTTTTTCTCCCTTACAATTGTCACATACAGGCTGACACTCCTAGAGAGTCACCTGCTCGTGGTGTTCCAGTCGTTCCTACGAGTAATGCTTGGGCTAGAGGACCTCCAACCAGTGTAACCAGTATGCACAACACTCAACATGGTATGCTTGCTTCATCAATTTTATTCATCTTGCTTCCTATCGCAGGTGAAAAGTGCGGATACATTGGATGACGTGTATTAACAATTTTTAGCCACACCCACTTCTGTTTCCCCTTCACATGCTGTTGAAACCAGTGCTCCTGATTCTATGCCAAGCTCCACCAATGATCAGGTGAGCAATGTACGAATCAATTCTTATTTTTTGTACAAAGGTGATCAAAGATATGCCGCACACATGTACACATGCTGTTAATAGCCAGATCTCATTAGTATATGTATTTTTAGGTGATCAGTTCGTTCAAGATATCGCAATTTCTTAATCTCGATTGTTTTATATGTGTATATAAGTTTAGTATATTTAGAGTTCTGATCCATCATCTACAACGACCACATCTCCACAAACTGAAGCATCACAAACAGCACCAACAATAGTGGCTGCTGCAGTTCCAGCGACAACAACAACAACACCGGCATCAGTGTCGACATCGACTACAGTACAAACTTTGAGTGCTCGGGCAGTTTCACATGATACGACACCAGACCCAACAAGTACTGCTGCTGTTACTACCGCTACAGAGAAGGAAGAGGGGTTCTGTTTCCATTATATGTGCCTCTATTATGTTGTGTTTGATTGCTTCTAATTTTTTCCGAGCTATATATTTCGTCCGAAAAATTTGGGAGGTGTAATTGCCTTACAAGTTTTTCAGTGTGTTTTTGGTTTCTTCTTTGTGGCTTTTCCTACCTGTGAAAATAAGAAAGAATTTGGTTTCAGCACGAAGAAATTCACATTCAACGTTAACGCTCCGGCATTCAAGCCGCGTAGTGCGACATCCCAGATGCAACATGCTCAACAAGTAGTGCATCCTCCAGGTGCTCCACCACAAGCGATGATGGGAGCTGTACCCATGGTACCAGCCGGAGTCCCTATTCAGGTTATATATCATCAGAAACGTTTTGTTTTGGAACTTTCTATTGTTTTAGTATGAGGTTGTCCTTTGTAAAGTATGCAAGTATGAGGTTGTCTTTTGTAAAATGGAAAGGTTCGTATTGCTCTTTGCAATTTTTCGAGAAGTTCGGCTGTGTTAAATATGTGTAGTCTTGGCACAGACTTATTTTTACATACTAAAGTATTGAACGTATCAATTTTTGAAATTAATGGAAGAATATTTGTATTAGGAAAATAACCGAGTTACTACACATGTGTCCTGGTTGTTCATAGCAATCTACTGATTGGGTGTAGGGTTCGCAGCGTGTGATAAGATGCAGTGTATTTTTGACGACTCTGAGATCTAAATTTTGCTTAGCTTAGACTGCTATGCCTCCTCCCGGTATGCTACCCACAATGCAGGCTGGACAGCCTCCTGTTCTTGTTCAGTGGCAGGGAGCTCCTGGTCAACAATATCAGGCAAGTTTTCATATTTTTGGAACCAGAAATGGTATAGTAAGTTGCCTGATGCAGATGCCGGGCTACCAGTACGTTGTCGCTGGAGGTCAACCGGTGAGCATGATGGCAAGCCAGCCAATGGCGATGGGTGGTCCCCGACACGGTGGGCCTCCGGCAGTCGCATTTCAGCAGGGAAGCAGACGACAAGGTTAGTTTCACTTAATGAATGTGGCTAAATGTGATCAGTAACATTCTCTGTTTAGTAATGGTCCCTCCTGCAGCCCAGTGGCAACCTCATATGATGCAAGTCGGACAAGGAATAGTGAGCTTCTTTAAGCTCGATACATATTTTTCGTATTTTTCTTGTTTTACCAGTTAATATTTTTAATTAAGGTACCGTATACATATCAGTCGTTCTCTGTACAAGGTGGCGGAACTGGTGGGGCTAACGCTAGTGTTGTTCCTCCTCCGCCTCCCCAAAGTGGCTTCAGTGGTCCTCAGGCACCCCCTCCACAAATGTTGACTGGTACTGCACAGGCTACAGCTCCACCACCAGGCATATACCCGCAGCGTTTCGTCCCTGCACAAGTATTTGGTTTATCTTAATATATTTCCTTTGTTTCCTCAATGTTGTTATACCAAGAGCACAGAGCAGTTGATTTGTAGGGGTACGTTCTTCCACAGGCTGGCGTCCAAGGACAAGCACGATTTCCTACACCCCAACAGACGCCGCACCAGAGCATAGAAGCAACTCATTTCCAAGGTGCTTAATTGTGCACAATACTTGAGGTTCAATTCAAAATTGAAGTTCGACAATTATCATGCGATTTAGTTAGGATCTCGTCGTTATTAATTGTTTTATTTGCACATTGACACAATACTACATTGTGGTTATATGAACATTCGGTCTGACCAACATGTTCAATTGAAATTCTTGTGTGGTTTCTCATTTTCTCGTTGAGGTAATCAGTCATACCACAAAGAAATACATAGTACAGAAAATCCAGAAACGTTTTTCCATGGTTATTAATAAACTCTTTATTTGACAGTTTTTAGTCTGATTTGACTTTGTTGGAGGGTTTGCAGTAGTATATAGCAACATGTTTTAGATTCAATCTTTTATATTTCGTAGAATTTTTTCTGTTGCACAGTTATTCTTAATATTTCAGCCCAAGGTGCTCCAGGATCTGCGGCAGCATCAACAGGTCCAAGCAGCCAACCGTCAACGCCAGGACCGTCTCCGGCACAGGTGTTTATTTCGTTTGGTTTCCGCTGTATGATTCGCATGCACTTTCAATATTTTCTATGCTTTCGTTGCTTGGATTGACAAGTGGATATGGCAGGATGGATCTCTCATTATAAGAACATGTATTGTTATATCCATTATCATGGACATTCTACTTGGTTTTGTGTATACTTGATTGGTCTGCTTTTGTTTGCGTTTGTGGTTGTTAAATCACATCGGAGTTTCGGTGTGATTGATTGAAGTTGAAGACGCATATACATTTAAATATATTGCTAATCAAATGTTTTCCTAGTGAAACTGATGAGATCGGCATAGGTTTTATTGGTTGGGAAAACACCTAGTTTGATTTTCTCCTTTGGTGTTTATTTAATGGTCTACTGTTCTTATTAACTTAACCTGTACGTACGTGACACACCAGCTAGTGTTAAAGTTGTAACAAATCGTGTAATTTGAATTAGTTCTGTGTACACAAAATTTTAAAGAATTATAAATACCAACCAGTAATACCTACACCACAAGGTTCTAGCCTACCTGAACGAAGACTTGTAAAAAATGCATAACACTTTAGTGGTTATAAGAAGACAAACCTTTCATTTTGAATTGTCCATGACTATTAATAAGTTCTTTGTGATTGTGTGAGGTCATAGGGTGGACGTGGCGGCTCACCCGTGCAGCAGACAACTACGATGCAACAGTCAGGAGGACCACCGCCACCACAGCAATTCATGGCCCAAGTGTCAGCGGCCCCACCGCCTCATTTTTATGCGGCAGCACAACCGGTATGTTTTTTGCATGAGCATGGTGTTGTGAAAGTTAATCGTTTTGCATAGTGTGCACGATTGGTAACATCATCTTTTTAGTTTCATTCATATAAGTGGAATAGTGAATTTTGTAGTCAGACGTAGATTGTAGAGGGAAAGTTATTTTAAAGGATAACACTATATGTCTTACCTATAATATATTTTATGCAAGTGGAAGTTATCTCATAGGTGTATGGTATGTATTCGGCACCGACGGGTCAAGGAATGGTTGTCTACGGTGGGCCAGGTGGTGTACCAGTGGCAATTCCACCAACACACCATGAACCAACTATTATGCAACAATCACACCAGCAACAACAACAAAGTAGTGGTGGCGTTACTCCACATCATCAGCAATATGCAATACCACATGAGAGTTATGGAAACTTCGTGCAAGGTCAATCATACTGATGCGTTATCATAATTGAGGCGTTATATATATATTTTAGCTGCTCCGTTTTACCAGCAGCCACCTCCTAATCAAATGTCGCGGCAAAATTCTGCCTCACAAACTATTTATCAACAACAAGGTATAGGTAATAGTTTTATCATGTTTTAAAAAATGGTATCATGAACTCTCTAGCACTCATATTATATGTTTTACCTGTAATATTTGTGCGTACTCTTTCTATACTATACTGCACCGAAATGTATTCGAAGAGTTTAAGGAGCTCAACCTCAACAACAGCAACAAGGCCCAGGAAGTACAACTTCGACCGCACAGCCACAGCAACAGTAATGCTTGTTGTAGCTAATTTATCGTCCTTTTGATTTCTTGCGTTGGTAATGACTTTTTCCTGTTAATATTATCCTACTCTCTCAGTTTTATGTTGATAGATTTTGGCCACCATAATATATGGTCCTCAATCAGTATTGATGTTTTGTATTTTCATGCACTTGCATCATGTATAAGACATTAATTTATAGAAGTTTTCGGTAGTAGCTGATCTCGATCTTCTTTTCTGCTCTATTATTTTATTCACCTGTTCTATTTTGTGTTAACATACTTTGTGTGTTGACTATGGAGTTTCTCCTTTCCTCTATATGCGAGTTCTTTCTTCATACTATCCCTTCATTTTTTGCTATCTTTTTCCTTCATTTTTATGTGTTATGTTTTGTTGGCTAGTAGGACACGTTTGGAATTCTTTGGAAAGTCTGCGTGCGCCATGCCGTTCTGTTGTTGTTGTTTATCTCGTGCCTTGTTAGTTGAGTGCGGAATCATTATGTTATTGTCATTATTACTGCTGCAGAGTGTCGGTCGTCATTGGACGTTCACATGATACAGTTGTGAGGTAAGCATACATTATATTAGTGTAACGTAATTATGAGTTAATAGTATTGCAGTGATCGCACATTCTAAAGTGTTGCCTTATTTCTTATCCAAAATAATTGTGTATGAAAAATTCTAGATAGAGCATAGCTCACTTTCCCGTCAAAAATATTGGAAGTTCTGGTTTTGTCTTGCTGTAGAAATTTCTGAAATCCAAAATTTTACGAGTAATAATCTTATATTGGGACTCGGATCTTTGTTTGTTTCACCATCTCGGTCTTTTTTGGTCGAAACCTTGATCGAAAATCTTATCTACTCGAAACACTTGGCTATATGCTAGTTCGGGCTTTTCTCACATTGCCCATGATTTTGTCCCATATACGCAGGGTGAAATTAACAAGACTTATTTATGACTCATTATCACCTGTTGATACAGTTTGTGTACGCTATCCACCAATACGTTTCTTCATCTTGCAGCTTTTTGTGGAAGTTTTTTACGTTTATATCTATGGTTCACATCTGAAAATACTTCTGTCTGTCTGTCGTCGAATATATTCAGTTAAATTATACTTCGCTCTTGTCATTTATTTTCTTGAGTCTCGAGGATGAGGCATATTGTGTAGGTCAGGGGCAGATTAGAATTGTAATTGTTAAATAAGATGGACAATCTTTCCTTGTAAATAGGTTGGTTTAATAAATTTGACGAAATATTGTATGACGTATGAAATCATTGAATTCTATTTTACTGCTGTATAGTGTGATACGAACTCTTCAGACCCTAATTAGTGCACTTGAAATAACTGGTCTATATTTCATTGACTGCAAGGTTTAAATTTATGAGCTTTTAGGAGATTATTTATTGAAAATCGAAAAAGATGTTTTTTAAGAGGTATTGATATGTTAGTCAAACAACGTTTTTATTTTGTTGTATCTTCAGAATTGATTTGTCAATAGCTAGTACAATTAAATATCCTTGTCTGAATTGAATGTTTCAGACACGAGTCCAATAAATTTTCGCTTCATTTAAAATAACAAACATAGAATTTATGTTAGTACAAGGAATTGTTAGAAGTTTTTTCGGAGTTTTAATAGAACTGAGTATTTCCGAAGAAAGAACCCCATTTTGTGACCGTTGGTCATGATATGCGCAATTGTGTGTGAGATTGATTTTCATGCTAATGATTTATAAGCTGAATGTTGCAGTTATATGTTAACAAATAAATAAATATATATGTTAGATACTTGATATTGTATTTTTCGATTAAACTAGGACGCAGTTTTCCTAAGACTTATTATGCGATTACAGGTTTGTGCTTGCTCAATCGCCGGCGACTTGCAATCACTTGAACTTCATTTTATGTCTCGTTTTCCATGTCTTCTCTATGTTTTAGCACATTGGATGTCATGCATCCACAGAGTTTTATACAAATTGAATACTATGACAATAAGCCCATCACAAACATTTCAATCCATGTATACTATTGATCTTGACTTATCAACAATTTTTCGTTCACAAAAAGCAGTGGTATTTATAAAAAAATAAATAATGGGCTGAAAGTGTTCTTCACATAGTCCGAGCTACACGTTACATAGTACATTATTAGTGGAGTACCACCATTCGTTTTTTTCGCATTTCTGTCTCTCTACGTAGTTTGATATCCACACTAGCGACGTAATTCGGCGGATTAATTGTAGACCATATGCGCTGTAGATAATGAAGCACGTCCAATTTTTTTCTGTAATTTTTGATAGGCTTTCTTAGTATAAGTGTGTCTGATAGCATTATACGACATTGTCATTGGTTTGCCATTTACCAGTTTACTACGTTCAATTTTACTGAGCGGTGTAGTTTCAAGTAGAAGTTGGAAGTATGATGGTAGGCTTAATATCTTTGACTACCTTACAAGCATTTAATGATAGTGGTTTAAATTGAGTGGGAAAATTTTTGGTGACGATTTAATCCATGCAGTGATTTCTTATTAATGTCTTCATGTCAAGTTATGTCTTTACTAACGGCATCTGGCTTGATTCAGATTAGAAGTGTGATCGTTAACCAGATCGTTAGCTACTGATCTTCAATATATGTAAAAGATCTATCTTACTTTTCATTTATTAAGACGATCATTGTCATATCATTTATTATTTGATGGTTTAACTCTGGCGTATT
Source organism: Dictyocaulus viviparus (assembly GCA_000816705.1). Taxonomy (NCBI): domain Eukaryota; kingdom Metazoa; phylum Nematoda; class Chromadorea; order Rhabditida; family Metastrongylidae; genus Dictyocaulus; species Dictyocaulus viviparus. The sequence continues at coordinate 213,046 of KN716279.1, read as the reverse complement.
AAATCACGATATTGAAAGATAATGGGGACTGTTGTTACTGTTATGTTACTTGTTAGTTTTGCAAATAAAACGGTTTATCTATATGAATAGCTTGTTTATTACCACACTTTTACTGTTACAATGATGTGATATCTGTCCAGAATATGTTGTTTTCTGCAATCGTGTAATATTAATGCAAAAATGTCTGAAAATGTTCCTTAATTCCTTGTATTGTCAAAGTAACAATTCATCAAATGTTCCAAAATATTCGTTAAATTGTATGCATTGCATTAATGTTGAGAAAAGAAATGAGGAATCACCACCTCTAGTGCGTTCTTCTGCTTTTGTTGGCAATTTTTCCATTTTTTTTTGGTTGCAGGGGTCATGTAAGGGCGCGTAGCGCAGTGATGGTAATGCCACAGTGATACGCGGTCCTGAATAGATGTAACAATATTTGCAATCGTTTGAGGAATCAGTTCGAGAGAATTCGGAGAAAGGTGTTCAATTGGTAGAACTGGTCCACTCAGGTCAATCAGTAGACCAAGCTTCAATTCATTCACCAACAGCATATCATATCGAACATGAAAGCGTAGGCATGTTCCACAAGAGTTTGTCAACGTTTTATCTTGTTTTATGAAGGTCTTTGTAAGAATTTTTCGCTGGTCTCGGAACCATTGCTAACATATCAGTCAAATCGACACGAGTTATTAGTGCTCTTTTACTTTGAAGTCCTCACGCCTTGAATCAGAACGAAGTCATTGTTTATTGGGCGTGGAAAATTCAACTGTATTTCATCAGCATGCCTCACATACGTTGAACAATAGTCCTGTTATTGAGTTGCTCAACAAAAGTCGTAGTTTTTCAAAGCGTAAATGTCACTCTGGGTACTACACTACGCAAATCATCTAGGAAATAAGAATTGTGTGCCGAGTAGAATTTAAGCAATGGCAAAAAGTGCAGTAAGGGTTTGCGTAATCAATCAATGAGGGTCGACGAAAATGCATTGTTCATTTTATCTCATAGATACCTCCTACCATTTGAAATCGGAATATACGCTTATTGCAAGATCTACAATGAAGGTATTTAATTACAAAATCATACATTCTTGCTGTAATAGACAACATTTGGCAATGGGGCTGCTTGATTGATTGAGCGCACCAATGAATCGTCGGTCAGTAATGTGGAATGTCCACTGAAAAATGTAAAAACGGAAATAAGAAGCCTTGGTTTAGCACGTACATTTAGTTCATATTACCAGAAGCAAAGTGAAATAACATTATTAAAACCCTGTAGGTATGAGAAGAAGCTGAAAAAGAATTGATCAGTAGTCTTCTACAAGTTGTCGGAGGAATCATGCTCGATCTATTCTATGATTTAGAATCGAATATTTCAGTGTTGCTGAGAAACCAGCAATATAGTAAAGCTAAAAAATTAGTGGAACCCTGAATTGTTCACGTAGCATAGAACCTAATGCAAGTGATAACACAACAAACAGGATAATCTGCTAAATACAGCGTTAGCTCAGAGGGTCAGGATCCTGTGACTAACTGAGCTGCGTGAGCTACTGAAGTCTCACACCTATAACCCTCCTCCACCCCTTAAAAGGTATTCATTCACTTTATGATTATTAACATTTGCTCAACAAGGGTTTGGTATATGTTAATCGTTAGATTACTTGTTTGTTATAGAATTGATTAATCACCAATTTGGTGACAACTTACAGATTTTCATGGAGAATCTTTTACGAAGGATATGATTTTTGCCGATGGTTTGAATGAAGATTGAACTGATATTCAGTGTGTAAGAATAGGAACTTCAAGCAAATCTAATAATAAAGCTACCAGCATGAGTGATATTATATATATGAGGGAAAGATATAAGGTTGTTAAAGTTGAAATCACTGAATGCAAGCAATTTTTCCAATGATACTATACCTCTATCTGCAGAAACCTAAATTAAAGAATTTCTAAGAAATTTTAATGTTTAATGTTAGGATATTTTTCCATGGTCTGCTCCATATATGTGTCTATTTTTAGGAGGTAGGAGCTTTGCTCCTGAAATTCATAGGAACTTACTCAATTATCTGCTATTCAATCATCATATGTAAATCAAAAGCAAAGAAACGTTGGTAAACTATCCTGTTTTTTTTTCAATTACTGTCTTTTTGAAAAGTAACGTCGAGCATCCAAAATAATACCATGTATAATGCATACGACAGCTCCAAATTCATTGGATTAATTAAAGTGAAGCCGTAAATAGAAAATAATCATAATATGATATTATATTACACAATCCGATAAAAATAAACCAATATGTTCGCCAATATTGGAGGTTTTGATCGAGGAGAACGTTTTTCCTTGTCTTAAACTACATTCTACGATTCATTTTGTTCATCTGTCATCTTCCATTTTCACAATTTCCCATATATGTTACGTTTTTGACACGTATTTTGTTCTGATTTCGAGGACGAAATATATGCTAAAGTTTCGAACGGCGAAGCCCACTTAATATTAATATGTTTAATAGTGAGTGATATTTATCAGGACACCGTTCTACCGCTCCATGATTAGTTAATGAATTCCTTGAAAAGGTTTGGAATTTGTGACATTGAACTGGAAGTTGAAGACATGAATGCGTATTTTGGCTTCTGTTAATGATCGGTGATTTTTTTGAGAAATTCATGCCTAACGCGGGTAACTCTCCCATATAAATCATCTTTCATATCCTATCTCATATTATTAGATCTCCAAGATATGCGTAAGATTTGCTTCCTCCGATTTCAGATAATTAGTCATAGTTTTGTTTCTTTACCATAACACATTCTTTATTAAGCTTTCTTCATGTTTAGGTATGGTTTTATTCGCACTTGTGCACTTTTTGATGCACAGACGTTGACAACACAGCTTCCGTTTCGAGCCTTTTTAATGTTTTTTCGTCGTTCACAAGAGTGATGATTCGTATGATATGCTGTATTCGACAGTTCTATACAACCCTTGGTGCCATTTGAGTATGGTATATACAATAAAAGTTATATTGGTTGGGGCTGGAATATTCTTATTATGCGCGACAAGATAATTTTCGTGAAATGATTGCGGAACACGCGCAAAAAGATAGTCGTACGGGAATCACGAACGCGCTTTGGTCATCCTTGTAGAACACCTGCGCATGAGGTACTACATTGGTATAGCATCGATTCTTAGAAAGGATACGTGTTAATTATAGTCCACGAGTGAAATATGTGGCTTATGGCCGGCAGCTCGGAGAAAGTGAGCATTTATTTTCATCAGTTCAGAAACTGTTTTGCTTTTTTACTCAATTTAGAGGAAAAGGTGGAATTTACTTTAAAGATTATTCGCCGGTTCTAGAATGAAATTGTGAGGCGTAAAATATTGGGTTGAAACATTTTATTTATCAATTTCATTTCATGATGAGGGGAATCTGATATTTTTTCATCCATGAACAAAACTTACTAAGAAACACAGCAGTCGCAAAAGTTCTAACGAATGGTTCGTTTCTCAACTGCATTTAATTTTCTTGTTCGTACCTTCCTAAATTATTCTGTGATGACTGAGTTCTGATACTTCTTAAAAAAAATATATTCGGAACATTCTTGAAATTTCCCATATGATCCTTCTTCTGTTAATCATATATGCAAAGATCTCCGTTCTCATTACAAATTATTTTTTTTCTTTTCATGAAATGACAGATGTTACTTCATAGTTTTTTTTTCAAAATAAATCTCTACATGTAAAGGGCGTTGATTAGACTCACTGCCTCAAAGTAGTACTTCATGTGTACAAGGGAAACATATTATCCTGTTAGTAAGAATATGATCAATGTCCTTGAGAGTCCTTCCGTTAGGCACTTTTCATGTCGAATAGAAACTTTCATTCTTCACGAAGAATTCGCTACGTTCGAGAATCCTTCAAAGCATTCACCATTCATATTTTGCTTTACACCATTATTTTGCGTACTTGTGGTGAAATTCCGGCCGATAATCGTGCAAATTCTCGTTTTTTATAACTTTGGTTTTAAAATGCGTGTAATATAATTTCTTCAGCAACGAGCGAATAAGAATTGGTCAAACTAAAGCTTTTTTAAAGTTATGATTAGAAATTGCGTAGCTCAAGATAGGATTGTTCGTAAGGAAATAAATGGGCAGTGGATATGTGTTGGACGATACCTTCGTCATCAATATTTCGTGTAGGGACCTATTCTCTACGAATAAAAAGTGTCCTTTAGTTAAATTGTATTTTAAAAAATATAAAAATAAGTTTTTGACATTAGCCTCTCAGATCCTTTGTCACACGGGTAAATTCAAAATTTTGGATCCCTAACTGTTTGTGTCACTCTCACTGCATAAGTGGTACTGAAGCTACAGTACCTTTAGTTTGTTATTCAGTGAGTTCTGGAACAGCCTTACTGTAGCATTGGTAGTTCGTCTTACATTTCTTTGGATCTGATGTTGATTGGCACTTGATATTCGTGATATTGGTCGAAGCGGTCGTAGATTCTGATAAAAACTTTTTTGCTGTTTTCATCTCGAAATGGAAATGTCAAAATCTCTACAAGCGTAGAAGGCGAAAGTCGCCATGATTCAGCCCACAGCTTTACGCGATACATCAGGAACACCCAGCTGAATGGGAACCTTTGGGTATATCATACCTAAAGATATGGAGCGGCTTCTTATCTTCTGACTTCGTGTTTTTTCGATTTTAGTTACCAATTTGATTATTGCCTTTAATCATCTAACATTTGCAAAAAAGAAAACAACAACGAACAAAGAAAACAACAAAACAACGAAAACATTTGTATTTACAAAAAAAACAGGTTTGCAGAAGACCAAGGGTAAGAATTTTAGATGATGCAAAAGCAGGAGCTTCACCAACACTTCCACCACCTCCCGTGCATATTCCTCCTGTGCCTCCTGTAGTGCCACCAAATCCAGATCCGGTAGGAGCCAGAGTTCCAAGTGATGTGAGTATTGTTCACTTTGAGTGATAATATTTATCATTTATTATTATGATCTTTTGTTGTACCACATTGAGGAGCTTAACTGTCTGGGAGGTGGTGAATATTTGTTAGTCAATAAAGAGAAATAACTTACTTTCCATGCAATCTCAATCGAACAGATTCAAGAAATCTAAGTGTGGACTATAACTCTTTTTTGTTTTTATTGTATTAATGATCTTAATCGATATTTTTTAGGATGGTGATGGGAATTATGAGAATATAGAAGTTGGCGGCAATCCACCTCCTCCTCCACCGCCTTAATCTCAACGATTTTATCGCCATTTTTCACGTAGTACATGAGTAAAATATACGGACTGTTCACTTTTTGAGATTATTTATGTAAAAAATAAAGATGTGACCAGTTCGGAAAGTAAACAATTCAACAATAATGAATTTCACATAGCTGCAAAATAACAATAAATGAGATTCCCTAAAGTTTCTTTTTTTAATGTAGGGTCATATTTATCAGCTGAATATATGGAATAAATATAATACATAGAATAAAATCAGTGAGACTTATAAAATAACCTTAATTGTGCTGAGTTGGTCGCAAAGGTCGGAATTACAAGCAATTACAATTATGTTTAAAATTTCGGGTTATTCCGCGGTTATCAGCTTAGTTGGATGCAATGCCGCCGATATCGGTTCACCAGATCGTACCCGTTAATGGACGAGTGCTGATAAGGTACCCACTTACTATAGGTAAAGCGCTGAGTGGTTCTAGAGCGAAGACTTCGGTAGTGTAATGGATAAGCACTACGGACTTGATACCTGTCAGTACGGGTTGAGTCGCGCCTGAGGCTTCGGGTTTGGCGGCCAACTCAGCACAATTAAGGACAGTGTAATATCATTGCAAAATAAAATACAGTTACGATTATATAATAATCGTACGACATGTAACGTACTATCGAATCCAAAGCTGTACTGTCTATAATTTTTGACACTATTGCACCTCTATTCAGTCAACGAAGCAAACTTGTAGTCGTCGCCATTGCCTCAAATAATCCTGTGAAACGGTAAGAAATCGACCACGCTTTCTGAAGTAGAGCGTTGAACATAAGATCACAAGAAAGATCAAAAGCTGTATTATTACTAATCGATTTTGATCCTCTTTCTGGAAATATATGAAAGTTTAGTAGATGTGAAGTGGATATAGGGATGGTATATGATCGTAATTTCCATTTAACACATCGCAAATATCTCACATTTTAATGAAAACAAAGGAAAGCTTTATAGTCCATGTGGTTGGGAATGAATTCCTTTTCTTGACCATTCAATCCCAACCAGTGCTATTCACTTTTTCAGATAATTGTTATACCAACCAGATGACCACTGAGAAATGAGGGAGGTTTGATTATCCTAGGACCGCCCCGAACGAGTGTGACGAATGTCAAGCCCACGCGTCACTGTAGTTTCTCCTACCACTTCGTTATATGACCCCAATGTTCAATCTGAAAAAATCAAACCGCATTCAAACATATCGTTACTCATTTAATGTATAATCTTCTTAAAACGTTTTTGAGCGGAAGAAATACTCTGAATTTCACATTGAACGGTTAGTACAATATCCGGAAGCATGGGATATGACGAAATCGAATATGAGATATGAGTTTCCTGAACTAAAAACTCTAAATTCAAACATCAGTTTTGACAAAACGACGCGATATATCTGAAATTTTGAATTTCAGATGGAAAACTTTTTAAAAATCCCCATTGTCGGCACATAAATATAACGTATAAATCGCATCACAAGTATTCTAGAAAGTTATATTTTTTAATGGAAATAGAATTATGGGATTGTTTCTCCAGCCGTCACTACATCAACACCGACCCGCAATGGATGAATAAAGCATTTTTCAAATTGTTTTATAAACGGCACACCCTCATATACGCAATTACGTACAAATATGACGTGATTACGTCATGAGCAATAAATATCATTTCTTGAACGATTGAGTTACTGCTAGCACATCGAGTTAGTAACTAGTTAGATCCTCCTGCTGTACTGAGACAACTGGATGTTTTTTCTATAGTTCTAGTTGGATGTTTGCGGTGAAATTAGTTTAAGGATCTCGTGAACTTGATTTTTGGATGCAATCTACAAACAACTCTGATACTGGCGTTGATCTGAAGTCGAGTTCGCCGTCTACGGATACTGTTACCCCTAAATCGTCCTTCGTGCTACAAAAAGGCGCACAAAAGAGAACGCTTTCTGTTTTTCCGCCGTTGCATACCGTAAACGTATGTTTGGTATATTTGATATGTTTTCTTTTTTATTTAAAGTTTGTTTGCAAAAAATAGCGAACGGTTCATCGCGATTTTCGATGTGATGTCAAGTGTAATGACTGATAGGACAAGAAGGACAAAATAATGGTCCATACGGGTCTTCAAATGGGTGTAGTGAGCACCTAGTAGAGTAGTAATCTGAAGTTTTAATCTCTTATATTAGTGGCATTTTTCTGTAGACGAACAATTTCTTAGAAAGGTTGGATTCGTATGTCCTTCATGTAGTTCAGTTATATTTTTATAATTTTTTCTCATTAGGTCATCTAGCATCCATTTACTCAGTTGTGCTAATATATTTATTTTTCTACAAACTCTGATTTGTTATGACACTACATCTCTATGATTTATATCTTCACAGTGTTGAGACAGTCATGAAATTTGATACTTTTGGTGGGACTCCAATCCGCATCTCAAAGATTTCCAGTTGGTATTTTCGTTATAGTGTGGGACTATGTGTAAGATACCAAGTAGCCATCACGTGTATTCATGTAGCCAACTTTATATTTCGATTTGGATTCAGAATTTAGCTCTGAGACGCTTTCTTTGGAAAGGTTCAAAATTGAAAATTATGGGTTTTTTCTGGGATGTAAACATGAGCATGTTTGTGCATATATTACATATCTATGTACATCTGAAATAACTCTTGCTTTTGTCTGGTATCCCGTCTCTATTTTGTTCCATTCCTGTCAGTTTTTCCTGAGTTTGAGCAACTCAACATCATTAGATAATACTTGTCTCTATAGAAGTGTGTCAGACATGGAGCAAAACAATGGAATCATTGAAAATGTAGTGAATCAAAAAGTAATTCCATCAATGTAGTCAACAACAAAACAAATGAAAGGTTGCTTTAATAATTTCGTGGTGCTTGATCTGACACGTTTATTTGGTTTGGATCGTGTGAACGTGTCAAGGTGTGTTACATAAACTTGTTTTTTCAAAGTGATAAACAGCGTAGTTTTTTGGAGATGTCCCCATGCTTCGATTTTTTATGATTTCTTTCTTGTCTTTTTTTCTCAATTGAACAGAAAAGTGCATCTTCATATTTTGCATAAGCTTACGAAATAGCATTTTTTGTTCATGAACCATAGCTATTTTATTCCATTTGCTTACTGAAGATATGTATTTGCTCAGCATATAAGTTTCAGTCTAAACGAGCAAAAATGTCGGATATGAGCGACGAAGTGGTGAGTGACGAAGATTCCGCTGAAATGCTTCGACAAGCATTTGAGGAGGGTGAACACGAATACATGTTTGAACAGCTCATAGAAGGTCCTAACGAAGAACAGTTTACCCGAGAGAAAGAATGTGAAGATATGATTGAGAATGTGGTCGGTAGAGAGTACAATTTGTTTTCTGCTGCTGTTAGTTCTCTACTGCATTGTTTATTAGGTAGATGCGAGAACTATGCGGCAGATCTCGCGAGGGTTACCTACTGCCAAGAAATTGACCATAAAAAATTTTCGAAGTAAGTTAGAAAGAGACCTTTTCGACCATTTCGTCTCCAGTAAACTGGTGTAGCTATGAAGAATGCTTTTTGATATGAAGTGAGTAGAATGTTGGAGAGTTTCTGCTGTTATCTATATTACAGAGAAGAATGACGATGTCGCTGATTTGATGGCTACTGGATGGATTACGTTAGAAGCTAGTATAAATGCTATTCAGACGAAACAGCATATCACTGTTAATCTAGAGCAGCTATATAAGGTTGAATCTCTTCTAAAATTTCTAGTATAGGTTTCTTCTGTTTCTGATAACATTTTCAATATTATTGAATTTTTTAAAAATTCATGCTTTCCAGGTCGTTGAGTCTCTGTGCGAACATAGAATGGCGAGGTCTACCTACGACAAACTCCTTGATAATGTACGGAAATGGATCCAAAACTTTAGGTAGGTTTTGTTTACGTTCAGTCTGCAGAATAAAGTTCTACTCTTTTCGATTAGCAAATGACGAGAAATGCGTCAATGTGTCACATATACACTACGAATTGTTTTTGAGTTATTTTTAACTACATGAAATTCCTTGTAATAATGATCTATTAAGGAATGATTTAAATCAAAAAAGCACAGCAGGAGGATTGGAATTCATGAAAGCCATCGAGAATTTATGGAGCGACTATTGTGAGCAAATGGTAATTTAAATTTATGCGTTATATGTGATTAATGATTTATATCTTCCGAGATTTCATTTTTTTAGATCCTTATTCGGAATATATTTTTATATTTGGATAGGACGTTTATTTTGGAAAACATTGACGAGTCACCAATTTGGTTAGTCACCTTCCCATTTTTGATCTCTGCAAGTTAAATTTTATCTTCAGGGAATCATCATTAGTAATTTTTCGAGAAGAAATAATATTATATGGTTCTGTTTTGAAAAAGCTGGTAAATGGCATACTAGATTGCATTGCAAGAGAGCGGGTTGGAGATCAGGTCAATCTGTTTTTGGATTCATACAGACGTGTTCATTTCTTCGCTTACTGGAATCTCTGATTAGCCTATAGTTTAAACTTAGTATTGACGTTTGCCTCTAGTTTTTCCTTGCTTCAATGCCTCTAAAACAAGTGCAGTTTTTCCGTTCATTATTTCATATTCAATAGCTCAATATACTGAAAGTTTTTTCGAAATAAAATAGTGGAATTGAGGTTTCAGATAGACCGGTCTCTGCTTCGAGCACTTTTTCGCATGTTACGAACACTCGATTTATACAAGCAGGTCAATTTAAAATTTTCGGGATGTATTTGTACTTGAATACAACTATTTAAGTGCTTCGAAGAAGAGTTCCTTTCGTGTACAAGTGTTTTTTATACACAAGAAGGCATGTCTTTAGTACGCACTCTTGAGGTTGGTCCTGCATGAGTTGAATAAATTTAAATTGATTTTGTAGAAGCAGAGTGATAAGCGCTTTTGGAAAAAAAGCTTTCAAAAATTCAGACTGTCGACTTCCTGTTACATATAGAGCGTCGAATTAAAGAGGAGAATGAACGCGTCGATCTTTATCTTGACGAAAGCACTCGAACACAATTGTTAACACGTGTTGAGAAATGTCTTATAAGTGATCACATGCAAGAAATTATAGACAATGGTAGCTAACTCTTTAATTTTTTGTAGTAGGAGTTCGGTTATTTAACTGCTCATTAATACAGGTCTTTCTTCGTTGTTGAATGACAGTAGAGTGCAAGATGTGTCACGCCTTTATGCGCTGCTTAGTCGCGTTGATGGCGGAGTGTCTCTGCTTAAATTAGGCTTTTCTTCATACATAAAGGTTCATAACAATTATTGTTACTCTTTTGTTAAGACTGCTTTATGTTCAAAAATCGAAAATTTATTTCTTATTAGAAGGTCGGAAAAGCTATGATTACGGATTTTGAAAGGGATCAAAGTATGGTGGAAGATTTAATGGCTTTTAAAGACAAACTAGATGTTTTTGGTTCGTTTCTTGTTTTTCTATATCTATTTGTTAATGATGAGATCGTTTCATGTATTTCGCAAAATATTTCAACATTTGGGAAATTTCATGGTTCAGTCGACACGTGTTTTGGATCTAATGAAGAAAAAATGAAATTTGCTCAGGCTGAGAAGGATGCGTTTGATTACTTCATCAACACACGTGGTAACAAGCCAGCTGAATTAATTGGTTAGACTCTATATCTGTTCGTTCTACTTTCCTGTTGCTTCATGTATATATTGTAGCCAAGTTCATGGATGCAAGGTTGCGCAGCGCAAACAAAGAAGCATCAGACGAACAATTGGACCAGTTAATGAATAAGGTCATCACCCTTTTCCGTTTTATTCAAGGTAGGCCTTTTTTCATAAATGTATCGGGAAGTATATGAAATTGTGCGGTAAAATATTCCAGGTAAAGATGTATTTGAAGTATTTTACAAAAAAGACCTTGCAAAACGCCTACTATTTGGTAGAAGTGCTTCAGTTGATGCCGAGAAGATTATGCTGAGTAAGCTTAGACAAGGTGAGTAATGCATGGGATTACTTTTCACTGTGTCACGGCTTATGCGATATTGATTTTTGCAATGTTGATTAGGTAATTTTCAAAGCAGCAGAATCATTTGCGCACCGAAATTTTAATAGAAAGAATTTCCTTCCAATTCTGATCGCTTACAGAGTGTGGAGCCGGTTTCACGCAAAAACTTGAGGGTATGTTCAGAGATATGGAACTGTCAAAAGATCTTGGAATAGCATTTCGGAATGTATGCTGAATTTTTCTCTACCATGCTCTGTTTCCTAGTTTTGGAGCATTTTTTTTCCAGTACACTCAACATGAAAGCTCGTTGGGTCGTTCAGATGAATGTGTTGAATGCAATGTAAGCGTGTTAACTATGGGACAATGGCCAGCATATGATAATGTTCAGGTTTGTTGAACTACAAAGTTGAGTCGGTTTTATCAGAAATCTGAACTGAATTACAGAGCTTCAGAACAAGTGAACACTATAAATATCACATAAATTATTCTATGTTGTACATAGCAATAGTTTCCCAGTGGAATCACTGTTTTTCATGTCATGTTTTATGACAGTTTAATGTCATGATGCAAGTCCAAATTAAGTGTTACAAAATGCTGTGAATCGAAAAACGATCATAGAACGTTTTAGGTTTCGCTGCCTCATCAATTAAGCTCTTGTATCCAGCTTTACGAAAAATTTTATGACTCAAGACATACGGGACGGAAACTTCAGTGGCAACCCCGTCTAGGACAATGTGTTTTAAAGGCTAATTTTAGAAAAGGAGTTGGTTTTTTTCATTCTTTTCTTTTTCCAAATAAACGAGAATGTTTTGGTTTTCATCTTGACTTGGATGCTGTGTTAATCCATTTACTAGTTCTTTTATAGTGCAACAAAGAGTTGAAAGTATCACTATTTCAAGCAATAGTTCTTTTATTATTCAATGACCAAGCATCATGGACAGCAGCGGATATTATGATGGCGACGAAGCTTGGTCAGGAATTGATGGTTCTCGATACACATACGGAATTCGTATAATTTAACATTTTGTCACGATTTTAGACCAAAAAGAATTCGTTCGTACCATGGTGTCTCTGTCATGTGCAAAAGTACGTGTTCTCGTAAAATCACCAATGAGTAAAGAGGTATCCTCTTGACACGTCTTACTAAAGTTGTACTTTCCAACATTGGTTGTTAACCAGAACAAACGTTTCACACAGATTGAATTTTCACAGATCAAAGATGATGATGTTTTCACGGTTAATACTGAAATAAAGGAGATGCGCTTCAGAATTCGTATTTCTGAGGTACAGATGAAGGAGACGGTTAGCTTGCACTCATATAATATTTATTCGATTTGATTGTTCTACATGTATAGTGCATCAATATATCAATCTATTGTAACGTTTAAATGTATTTTATAGGAAGAAGAATACAAAGCTGTTGAGGAGGAAGTAAACCAAGATAGACAGTATCAAATTGATGCGGCGATTGTTCGAGTTATGAAAACACGAAAAAAACTTAACCATCAACTGTTAATCTCAGAATTATTCGCACAACTTAGGCAAATTACTTCCCATAGTTTTTCTAATCAAAAATCTGAAAGAGCTGAAAAAATTTGTTAATCTCATTCTACTTCCAGATTTCCGGTTCGTGCCAGTGATTTGAAAAAACGAATAGGCTCATTAATGGAAAGAGATTATTTGCGAAGATGTGACGACGATCCAAATGTATATCAATACGTCGCTTAAAATTTTGTACAGTATATCTTTTAGTGTAAACCAACCCGGTAGTAATTATTTTTTGTTCGAGAAATAAAGCCTATTTCATGGAGTTTTTTAGTCTCAGTTATTTGCATTGCAACTGTTTCATTTGAATGTTGTGTACTAAGCCACTCACGATATGTTCCCCATCTGAGTGCTTACATAACAAGTCGATGAGTTTTATACGTTATGTGAACAATCTGCCGTTATTGTATAGAAAGCAAGATATATTTTGACTGTCTTTGTTATAAATTAGATATGTCGTATTCTGGTCTCTAATGGGCTATCTGGTCTTTGAATATGCATATGGAAATAGATCTAGTTCCTTTCTGTAGAGTAAGAAATTATTCTTCCAGCATTGGTTTGTGATAATCAGCCTGAAACCTAGTGAATTTTCTCCCTAGTAGTTCAGCAAATAGATGCCTAGTGGATCGCAGTTTCTAGAAAATTTAGGGGTCCGGCGTTATTTATTGTGGATTAGGTACGTATTGTTTAAAAGCTTTCTTTGCATTGCGATTTTAAATTTAGGCCATGTTAGGAATTACAGTTATGATGGCTCTCGATTTCCTGAAATGGCATCTAGTGGACAAGGGTTTGGTGTAGTGGATATGCTATATCAGGTGGATTCTTCATGGTTGATTAGAATTAAGGAGTAACACTTAATTATCCGCTAAAGTAAATTTGCACCTTTTCTTTCCAAATACTAATAAGATTGTGGCTTATTTGGACTACCGCTTCTCAAAACTAAGTAATTCCAACATCGATATTAAACATTCTCTAGACAATCTTGAAATCAGTGGTATCACTGATAAAATTTTAGCTGCATATGATGTTGCTTATTCTTTGTTCCAGACAATTACGGAATCGTTGTTCGGAAAAAGGCCTAGTGTTCTCCCAGCTCAAGATTTGTTAAAGTTGTCGCCGAGTAGTCGGTATAAAAAGCACTAATTAGCTTGGACATAAACGTCCTGGTTTTAGCAAGTTCATTATATTGAGTTGTTAATTTGAATTTGGATCTTTGGATCCCTTATTATTCTTTGATTCAAACTTCTTCCCAATAGAACAGATGCAGGCGTCCATGCAATTCGAAATTGTCTAGTATGCCAAGTACCTGCAGTAGTTGCTTCATTGGATTCTACACCCAATAAAAAAAGCCTGTATTTAACGATTTGGAACGATACCATCAATAATTTCTGCTCAGGTATGTGTAGTATGTAAGTCATTGTGTTGCACAATCATTCCAAATTATTTAGGTGCTATGAAGGTACTAGACGTCCACCGTGTTTCAGCTGGATTTTGCGTCCGAAGACATGTTTCTTATAGGTAATAGTATTTAATTATTAGCTGTCAAACCTTGTTTCTAATAGCATACAGATCTGATTGTAAGATACATACAATGCAGGCTTGAATCATCACTATCAACTCGCTGTTGCAATTTTTAGTTCTAATAGAGTTTGTAGAACAAACATCACAGGATTTTTAACTGATCAAAAGAAGTACATTATTGGATGATGTCACATTAAGAACTCATGTAGACAAATATCATTACATCTCGTTCAGAAGATTTCTAAAAAAGTAAACCATCTACTTCTTGATAGAATATTAAAGCATAATTTCTTCTGGAAGATACATCAAGCTGGAAATATCTAAGGCTACATAGAGTGTTATCGTTTCCAAGAATTTCCACTCCAGCATACTTGCTTCCTCTTGAACTTCTGAAGACCAATTGTATTTGTAAAAAACTTGAGACTTTATTGAGTCATAAAGTTTTTGTAGTGTAATTGTTAGGAGAATTAGAGCTCCAACTTTGATGTATATTTAAAGGATGTTTGTGGAGATCAGAAAGTATGATCAACTCTTAAAAGAGATGAGCTAATATTGCCTGCAATGAAGATTCATCTACTGTAACTTGGTCATTATAAATAAGATAATAAGATAATTGTTGACGTTGATCAATCGCTTGTAGTGGGATGCGCCTCCGCATTCATGTTCAACGTGATATCGTGGAGGTGGTTGAATGCATGTCTGGTCTATACAATGACTTGAGTTGACCACTCTTCACCAAGTCAGTGCCAGTTATCTTATCCAGACTCCTCTGGTACCAATTTACCGACCCCGGAGGGATGGCGGGCTTAGTAGGCCTGGGGGGCGGCCACGAACTGAATCGGCCGGGGTGTCACTGCGGCACATCCACCACTGAGCCACTGCGCCCATTACCGGTAAAACTGAACGCATCAAGTGCAGATGTAGCAGGATACGGTATATTTGTCAAATATTTTTATAAGATATCAAAGTTTTACCTGGATAATTTTTTTAAATAATTTTTTTATAAGTGTTCTTCTGGATTCTATGTAATGGCAGAACATTCTGTTTTTCAACTTGGTAGGAATTGTTCTTACTGTTATTAATTTTAAAACTATATAAATGTTTGTGCACATTGTCGCGACTAGAAATGATATGCATGGTTTTCCAGTGATGTGATACTTTTGTACAATTTTTATTAGAGGTTGTTGAAACATTCTAACACGAAAAAAATTATCTATCAAATTACTATGGTGAAAGGTAGTGATTACCTGGATAACCTGGATTCTCATTCATAATCGATTAAGTCGAGCGGGTACCAGTAAAAGTTCCATTTGTCACTATAGCGTGCAAAGTTAGTCTGATGAATTCTTTTCAATCTAGGGATTAGTTGAGCATCATAATTTCTTTCTAGGGCCTTGGTGAAGAGGTCTGACCATCAGGCTGGTGGTATACCTGCAATGTGTTTAATGTCCAGTGAGATGGAATCACAGCTCGCGTTCAACGGTAATCATTCATGCCGCATCATGTGTCCGGTTCACTTTATCTTCCACCGCTCAGAAAAGTGGGCGTGTACGGTGTGTCTCTAATTTCTGATCGTTGACGTAGATCAGAACTTCGTATTCCCCCTCTCACTTGTGTGATGCGGAAAACGCCAAGCATCATCCTTTCGATAGAGCGTTGTATTGCGACCAGTAAACGTTCATTCTGCTTTCGTAATATCCAAGTTTCTAAAGCATACCTTAAGGCAGGAAGAACCGTCGTATCAAAAGGTGGGCTCGGACCTTTGTCTTCTTTGACATCTTCACTATGTTCTCGATTTTCTTATATGTTCCTCAAGCAACTCGTTTCTTACTGTTAAGCTCTGGTGCTGTGTCGTCCATCATATTGATTTCACGACAGGTATACATAGCTTGAATACTCGGAGATATTCTTCCTGTTGAGCGCAAAAGGAGCATCAGCGATGTATCCGTTCCTCATAAACATCGTCTTCTGTAAGTTTAACTTGAGGCCAATTTATCCACAAGCACTGTCGAAGTCGGGTATAATTTGTTTCGCTTGCTCGATGTTTGGTATAATAAATACAATATTATCTGCAAAACGAAGATGGGGAAGTTACCGACCGTCGATTTTCACTCCCATGTTATCCCATTGCAATTTCCACATCATGTTCTCAAGAAAAACTGCGAAGAACTTTGGCGAAATAGGATCGCCTTGTCGACCTACTCTTTTAAGGTTAATTATGATGTCTTCATAGAACGGGGTAATTTTGGTAGTGAAATTATTATCTAACTCACAAAGAATCTTGAAATACGGAGTTGGATGCGCTTGATTAGTCAACGCATCAATGACCGCTTCTGTCTCAACAGAATCGAAAGTTTTCTTAAGATCAATGAAGGTAAGACAGATTGATTTCTTGTACTCTTGTGATACTTCTATGAGGTTTATGATTGTGTGAATATGGTCTATCGTACTAAACCATTTTCGAAATCCTGCTTGCTCGCGTGGTTGTTCTTCGTCTAGTCTTCTACCAATCCTGTTAAGGATGACTCGTGTGAAAAGATTATAGATGACTCACAACAGGCAGATTGGACGATATTTATCAATGTCGTTTTTCATTGACTTGGTACTTTGCATTTGGACAGGTAGCGTGTAAGGGTCTAACCTCTGTTTAATGAAAACTGGCGGTAGGAGGCGGTAAGAACTTCTTTAGATGTTCTGGCCCGTAAGCTTTACGATTTCTTACCGACGAAATAGCATGTCGGATTTCGGAAGGTAGAATGTGTGTAACAACATAATCGTCTTTTTTCTCATTGCATATAGGTAGACGAATGTGGCTTGCGGAAAGATTGGAGTAGTTAATTATCTTAAATGATTTTCTTCGTCGCCTTCTTGGAAGAGGTAAGTGTTCCGTCCTTGTAGTCATGTTGATTAGCGTTTCGTAAGTTGCGACATTAGTCCGTGAATGCCTGCAGCTTTAGCTGCTTCACGTTGGTGTACTAATATGGAGGTGCTTAATTAGCTGGTCATATTTTCCTTAAATGTTGTCAATGACGGTATCTTCCCAAAAACTAGCTAAATTCGTCATGATAAACTTTAATAGCCGTTTTACCTGTTCATTCTACTCACGATTTGAAAGGTAGTGATAGGTGCACTAATGAGATTGATAAGAAAGAAAGAAAACTGCTCCTAAGTTTGTATTTCAATCCGTAATTATTATAAGTCGCTTACATTGCGATTGCTGATGATCCCTTTTTTATGTACTGCACGACGTTAAGAAAGGCTGCTTTCGGCCCGTATTTTGTATGTATATAACATTGGCTTCCACATTATACAATGCTAAACTGCCAGATCTTGTCAAACCAATTATTGCCTCTCATTAGTATTTGTGTACTTAATCCTGCAAAAATATATCGAACTAATATTTCCTGTTTGAAATTCCCCTATCTTACTTTTGCATGCATTAAATTAAGAAGAACTTATAATTATAGGGAAAATTTGGTCATAAGACCGAGTAATTACGTTACTCTATGCTACCCTATTTGCTTCACAGAGAAGATCCAAAATATGGTTAAGAACCGTTGATATCAATGATCAATGCGATAGTTTATAGGAAATACACCTACCGTCTGGCTGTTTGTCGAGATTGGGAACTTTGGGAGTCATTAAATAGATCTCCATCCACAGTTTGTTTTTCTGAAAGAAACTACGCTTGGCGACTACCTCCGGGTTTTTCTCCCGAACGGGCTTCTGATGTATGCAAACTTTTCGAAGGTATATTTCATATTTCATTCTAACCATTCAGCCTAAAAAGATTTTGTAGTGTACATTATGGAAGAACTCCATCGTGAAAAAATATTTTCCAAACATCCAAAGCGCTCGAAAATACGTAGTGGAACCGCTATAACAAAATTTGCTATTAAATCCAGGCATCCATGTTATGGGTTCATTTTTCAAACATACTGCTCGTGAAAAGAGATTAGAACCTCACGGTAGAAGTACAGTCAGGAATATTCTTCTTTGTCAACTTTCTATAGGTAGAATTACACTTTGGAACACTTTCTTGGATTCTTTAAAGTTCGAATCATCTTTCTTCTTATTATTTAGGAGAACCATATTCAATGCAAAATGACATTTATGACTACTACAATGTTACCTTCGTTGCAAAGTCTTTCGTCAGAGAACAGGTGAATTATAAAAGTAATATTATTGGCTTTTTACTACAGGTAGGGCCATACTGATGTTAGCTTTTCACCGCTTTAGACGATGATACAGATCCAAACTCATCTATGACTAGTTTAGATCCGGCGAATGATATCCTGTGTGGTGTTTCATAGCTACGATCGGCTTTCACTGAGAACAGTTCGTTGGCTTCTTCAAAATCCGATCAGCTCCAATTTCCACGATCTACGAATACCTGTCGCGCCGCCTCAAGGGCTATTCTTAACTGAAGTTGTTTACGCACCTGAAATGTTCACACATCCATTTCCATATTACCGTCATTCATGGGACTATCCAATGGAAGACTTTGGTTCCATGGATGACGCCCAAACTAATGCTTAATCTCGACGTCGTATTCTTTGTTATTTTGTTGAACTTGCATTGGCTAAGTAGTTTCAGTGGTTTGATTATTGTCGCATTATTCCTTGGTTGATGGAGAGTAAAAAATGTTTTCTACAATAGTAATTCATTTATGATGCGCTCGAAAGAGAAAGTTCACTTGAACCTAACGGATGTTAATAGGTGGCACCCTTCTATCACAGTATACATATCTCAAGCAGTCCGACATTTTCACCTCTGTATGGATTGTTTCATAAAATATTTTACTGTGCCACAGCCATCAAAAACATATGCGGAAAGTACATAATGGAACACCTCATTGTTGAGAATTTATCTTATAAATGAAACATTGCCTATGACTTAGTTCACCACTTCGTTGTCGTTTTTGACGCATCGACTAAGCAAACCATAGTCTTGCCCCAAGAGCAAATTGCAAACAATTCTTGAGGAGATATGCCACTGACTATCGTTACATATCACTATGAGAGACAATCGATACCATTCCGATACCTCCATTCCTCATTCGACGACTCATTTCAGGACGCCAAAGGGGAACCACCACGCCGTGGATTGCACTACAGGTAGCCGCAGTCAACATGACTGTAATTTTTCGCAAAACTACGTACAAAGTTTCTCATGGAGTTGAATGTTAATGTTAATGAGTATGTGTTAAATGGTTTACACATTCAGCATATATGTTTTCTCTTCAGATTGTTAAGTCCTCGTCAGCTTTGGTATATATGTCCACTTTTCTTAAAATTATTGATTTCCTCATGCATGCACTCTTCTCAAGAATGAAGAATGCGTCTTTTACTTATATAGCAATTTACTGACACTTTGCAATTTTTAGTCATTTCTGACGATTTCGTGCCTTGTCGTTTGAATAGGTTAGCATTAAGCTATACCATTTTTGAACGGTTTCTGGTGTTATATTTTTGTTGTATAAAAGTTTTTCTCTTTTTGAATTCGCACTGGAAGTTTATGACTAAGTCATAAGAAATTGATTGAAGTGACGTACTTATACGACCTGGCCTCCATGTTCAGGAATTGGTGATTATGTCCCTGCTTTCTGCAATGTTCTGTGAGACAGGTTCAATAGAATATTTTTTCGATATTCCTATGAATTCTACTTCCTTCAGAATGATGAAATATCACATTTTGTATGCAGTTTATGCAATCAAATATTCTCATAAAATAGGTTCATGAAATCAGATCTTGAGGGAACTCAGATTTTGTCGCAATTAGACTGCTTTATCGCATTACGTGTCTGACATACGTCTCTAAAAGTTTGCTTATTCTTTGTTCTGTTGCCACATGAAGTCAAATGACAAAACTAAGTGGGATCTTTCTTTTTTCGCTTATGAAAAGGACATTTTAATACTCATTTGTATTGTTTGTGACCAAGTTTGCTTCGGTATATTCGTTGATATTTGTGAATGCCGAAACAGTTGGCAGGTAGTTTTAACACTATATTTAAATTAACGTCATCTTGGAAACTCATCTTTATGTGCATTGAAGTTTTTTGAATTCTTTCATAGAGAAGGATTATTATGCTGTATCTTCAAAAGTGCTCTGTTCCTTTTCCTCACATTTTCATATTAATGATTTTTCACTCTAATCCACATGGTACAATATACATTGAGATACAGGATTATGGAAGTTATAGCATTCGCATTTCAGATTTATCAAGATTCTGTCTGCAAGATACATATTTCGTGCTTCTCGAGTTCTGTAAGCACTATAAATCCAAACCATTATAGAATCTTTGTGAGGGCTCACGTTAATTTTGTTGTTTTACCGTGTTATGGTATAAATTCTCTGTCAAACATGCATTTGACACATCTATTACATAGGAATCGTTAGTAATACAATAGTTAAATGATAGGAAAAATTTTGAGGTGGGATTCCGTTCCAGTAAAATATTCATAGGACTTTTCTTGCAAATTTATTTTATAATTATAATATTTCGCAAATTATTTTTTCCTCTGACACCTTACATATTTCAGAATCACGTCTAATTTCCTAGTATTCAAATTGGGAATTTATGACTGAACTTTTTGATTTGATTTATGACAACTACCATGCATGCCTTTGTTCCAAAGTTGTTCTATGAAAGCATTGCAATGATATGTTAATTCTTTTAAAATCGATTGCCATTTGATACCCATTAAATTTTTCCAAAGTACTAGTGTATTCAGAAACTCTGACAAATTTATTGTTTAAACCACGTGAAGGTTTCAGGATGTGTAAGCGGCTTGGCCAGTTGCTACCATCAGCGATGGCGTGGTCGTTAATTGTCATCTGTACACTTTGCTTCTATTACTTTCTTGCTCCTGCTGTTGCTGTTCGTTGGGGCTGGTATGTGATTACAGCTGTGTGACTATGTTTCTTTTCGTTCATTGCGATATTTTTTTGCAACGTCTGTTTACTAGAGCTTATGTTTCTAATTTCTTGTTTCTGCTGTGTTTTCTTATGTGTCGTTTATGAATTATATTTGCAAAAGTAATTTTTTCCTATCTCTAAGTCAAGCAACTAATACAGTCTGGCCAATTATATTCTCGTCTTTTTTTTGTTTTAATTTCAGGAATCGTTGATCAAGAATGACTGCTTACAACAAACTTTTGTAATTCGTAATACATTTTTCATGATTTGGGGAACCTAATTGTATGAGGAAAAATTATATAATGATTTGTAAATATCAAAAGCTAACACTGAGCCTTATTGCAAAAAACAAAGGAGAAGTTCTCATTAACCAAAAATTGATTTCACGGGTGACAATGGTATGAACTGTTTTATGACCCTGCCACTTCATTACCAAAATACGTAAATTTAAAAATTTTTATCAAATAGTAATATGAGGACATGATTATGTGGAGCATTTCAGGTATGGATGGATATTGTGCAGCGTTGATTTTCTTATATTTCTTATGTTGATTTCTAACTTTATTATGGCAATGTGCATGGATCCGGGCGTTCATCCATATGGTACGTGTTTACAATCAAGGAACTGTATTATACATTATAGATTCTTTAAAGGATACCCAACAGAGGAAATGACCACAGATGATTTTCGATCTCCTTTGTATCGAAATGTTGAAATTAATGGCATTACTGTTCGTATGAAGTGGTGTGTCACTTGTCAATTCTATCGGCCTCCTCGATCGAGTCATTGTTCTGTTTGCAATAGGTACACTTTGTTATCTTTATGTTTACTTGCAAGAACCTTTCCCAAACTATCTATAACTTGTCAAATTCTTCTGCATCAAGTTTTAAATCCTCGTTTTTTGTCAGTAACATAACCATTAATAGCAACTTTGAACCTATTTTGTAGATTGTAGTAAAGCAAAATTGTAATGCAGACCGGATATCTGTAAGTGCGGGTTCGAGTCCTGCTTGAGGTTCCGAGTTTTGCGGCTAACTCAGCGCAATTGCAGATATTCTAAAATTGTATTTATATATCTACTGGAATATTTACTGTTATGTCCATGTATATTATACTGTTTTTCGACTCATGATTTTTTAAAAGCTGAGTTTGTATTACCATAAAATCTATTTTTGTCTAAAAGTAATTTAAAAATTGATTTTGTTGAAAAATCGATCAACACCTGTTCTTCAACGTATTCAATGTAGTATGTTATCTGGGATGCTCTTTTAATTAGTTATTAAGAGTTTCTAAGGCCATTAAGGGGTTATTGTCACTGCTTCGGTTACTATGAACAATCGTTAGAATTTTTCTAGATGCATTGATACATTCGATCACCATTGTCCATGGGTTCATAATTGTGTAGGAAGGCGAAATTACAGGTTTGAAATCATCTACATGCTTTGTTTATCTCTTCATTTATTATAATGGAATTTTTTTCCAGATATTTCTTCTTCTTCTTATGCTTTCTTAGTTTACATATGACTTACGTGGCTTCTGTCTGTCTTGGCTACACATTAGTACACAGGTTTTTTTTGCAATGAATTTGTATTATGCAATAATATTGATATATTGAATACAGTCTAGATAATCGTGAAGTTGAAGTTGAAATGGCTTTTGATTGTAAAAAAAGCTGTTGCATTGGTTATGACCCTTTTTTAACTTAAACACAATGCGCACTATTTGCTTATTTTTATAGGGAAGATATCCTTAGCAGACCTAACTTGTGCTCAATAGTTCTTCTTGCTTTATGTGCTATACTATCAGTTCCAGTCATAGGGCTTACAATTTTCCATATTGTTCTGGTTTCTCGCGGGAGAACAACAAATGAGCAGGTTTGTCGGTCTTGAAACATACATATAAACATTTTGAATAGCATATAAGAAAAAGGAAACAAAGGTGGAGGGGCTGTTGTGACATGCATGTCTAAATCAGTTCACGGCCGCCCTCCTGGCCTACCAAGCTCTTCATCCCTCTGTGATCGGTAAATTCTTATCTCGGAAATCTGGGTAAGATATCACTGATTAGGTGAAAAGTGGTCAACTTGATCCACTATGTAGCGAAAACTTGCATTTAATTACTTCCACGATATCACGTTTACCACTGATGCGTGGGCGTATCGCGCTACACGGGTCAATCATTGGCAAAGCATATCTTTGCTTATCTATAAGGAAGATGAGTGTGATATAAAGCTTAATTATGTGACTTCGGCTTAAGATAACGCTTTATTCTGTAGCCTTATACATTCTGCGTAATGGTTAGAATTTCTTGTTAGAAAAGTGTCTTCACTTTGGGTATTTTATATTGTTGCAGATTATTGCTACCTTCAAGAAACTGGAAGTAGCATTTTATAGAAATTGTTATACAGCAAAATAGAATAGATGTGTAAATTTGGGTTATGTCTGGATTTTTACCTTTTTGTGCTCAGCAAATGTGTTCTAGTCTTTCTGAAGATAACATATCATACTTCTTGCTATATTATTAAGAACACAACAATTTCTGCAAAACACAGCTGTGTTTCTTCTCAATATATTACGATTTATTATTCAAAGAACTTTGTTTTAAGGATGAAGAGAGAAAAGCAAGAAATAAATTCAAGTGACTAAGTAGTATCTGTGCTCAAGGATATACAGATGGGATCACTAATGTCATTATTAAACAGTTATTGCTTGCTTCTAGGTAACTGGAAAGTTTCAATCGGGTTACAATCCTTTCACTGTTGGATGCATCGGAAATATTAGACGGACACTTTGTGGAAGCCAGTTTCCTTCGTATGCATTATTATATACTGAATTGCAGTCCATTTTAATACTATTCACCTTACGTTACACGCTTTCTTATAACTTTTTCTAGGTTTTCAAAACGTGAAGGATCTGTTATCAAACGAAGTCGAAATAATCGATCTGGAGCGGAAATAATGAAAGTTAATGGTGCAAGTCAAAAGCAGGCGTGTTTTTAATTTTTTAATACATTGTTTTATAAATTTTGCTGATGACCGTGCTTTTGTGTTCCAAAAACTTTTTCATTTGTAAGAGTTATCTGAATTGATCTGTAGGGATCTGACGATGTAGATGAAACAACCGTTCTATATGTTCCTGACAAAGATGGAGTGAATGATGAACAAATTCGAGTTAGTCTCATTTTTGAAAATGATTCTCATAATTATTTAATGTTGATATTTTGTTTCAGTTGAAGCAACTTAGATTGCATGATAGTCAATCCATTGGCACTTCTCTTTCATTACATGGTGGTGATCCTCCAGCGCAGCGTGAACGTGATGGTTCTACGTGTAATTTGTTTGAGTCATCACAAGGTAAATTTTGAGAAGCTTCTGTTAAAATGCCTTACACCAAAACTTAATTTATTTTATAACATTGGTTTGAATGTTTTGGTAGAAAGTAGATTTTCTTTGGTCTGCAGTTGTCCCAAGTTGATGATTCACGGGTCCTATCACAGGTACATAATGATGTTTTTGAAAATTAGTGCAGCAAAAGCATTTTATCAATGAAAAAGTGAGCAATTTTGCTTATGTAGCTTGGATATGAGCTCATCGAATTATGTAAAACAGAAAAGCTTATCTGAAGATTCAATGTTTCTTTCTAGCAGACAGCGCCTCACTGTACCTCATTTCGTTTTTAATTTTGATCGTTTCAAGTGGTTCAAATTAGGTTAAGTGTAATTAAATGGATTCTTTGTTAGAATATTGCTCCACTGACGAGGCAATTTTTGGTAAGTGTACTTATTATTCAGGTTTAAGCTCATAGCGAGAACCTATTGTATAGTAGTGAATTCCGGTGTAACAGCAATTAGAGATTATAAAAAAGCATTTTAGCAGATCGTCTGAAGATCCATGTATATTTCAAAACCGATATGTTACATTTCTATGAGAGCACATGATCGTACGAGTTTAGGAGTATTTAATATATCAATTTCTTTATATTGAAATACTCACGGTTTTAGTCTTAGTTACGAAGAGATTACCCCGAAGGTTTTTAACAAAAATGTTTGTTGTCCTGCATTGATAAATGTGCAAACAGCTACATTCGTAGTAGCCCTTGTTAGATTGGGAAGACTAATGTAAATTTGAGATGAAATCAGGAGTAAATTTACGTCATGCGGTTCACATACGTTCTATTTCAAAAAAATTCAGCCTTTCCACATCACTAGTAAAATATTAGCGAAGTTGTGTTACTAGTTACAAAGCTCATTTGTGATGGTGGAAAATTATGTACCTTTGCAACTTCTTTTGACTTTTTGTAGCTCTTTTCTTTAGTTATGTATATTATTGCAGGATTTGTGATGAACAAATTAGTTAGCTTAGATGTATTTGTAAATTTCGCATTTGCAATTTAGAAGCCTGTCCTGGTGATTATGTTCATATATATGCCCTTAGCAAATATTTCATATGTTAATGTACTTTCATACAGACACCCCACGAATGAATAATGCAACGCCTCCAGCGTCAGACGCTTACCAAGCAAGTGTGGAAGATGCTACTAGAGACGTTGTTGATACTCATAAAAGTATGAATTTCTATTTCTTCCTTATTCCGTTGATATAATGTCCGATAGTTGATTGCGAAACCCTAGTGAACAAAGCGGTTGTAAGCAAGATTTACTATTAACCAGTTTTTTGTTAAATTTCCTTTCTGTTTCCTGTTGCTAACTTTTTGACAACCCTCTCAGACGAATTGTTTTCAAAACTCAATTGAAAATTTCCTGTAGTAATATGCAAAAGCTGTTCAATTAATATTACGATGTATATACGAGTTTTTAAACTTCAAATCTGTAGCGATAGAAAGCGTTTCTTTTCTCTTCAAAATTCTTCGAATTAACTGCAGGTGTGTCTATCATAGCATCACAACTGCTCAATGGTGATCGCTCTCGTCCCCGTCCTTTCACTGATGCTGTTCGAATTCACGATCAACTTAGTACGCCATCGAAGGCAGTAGCATTGTAATGTTGGTATATCAACTCAGATTGTTGTTATAATTAATGCTGTTTCTGATGTTTTCTAAACAACTGTCGTTTGTTGACGGCAGTCCAACGTACCTGGTTCCAATTTTTCAATCCCTTGTTGCCCACTGAAATTTATTACTGCTTAACGTGAACATATCGATTAGTTTCCCTCTGTACTAGCTGTGTATAAACCGGTGATTCTAGTTCATTGATAGTGGGTAATGGGATAGAACGATATTCTCAATGAATGATATCTATCTGGTCTATTACTGGTTATAGTATCGTTAAGTATAGTCTAGGTCGGGTTTTTGATTCTCTGCCTAAATTTTGATTTTTAACATTAATCAAATGTGCAATATCGGGTTCGAATATAGTAGATATTCATCGATGCTTTTTATAAGAAAAAAAGACAAAAAACAATACTGAGCTTGTTCCTATACTGGAAAATAAGTTAAAATTTTTAAGTCACAGACATTGACCTCTTAAGTTATAAGCAGGCTATTTCCCTTATCTGCGGAACGAACGAATATCAATTTCTTGATAAATATTATTGTGTTATATATATTGGAACTAATGCGCTCTTTCTGTGCCAGTTTGCAATTCTTAATCTAACCTCCTTCCTATTACGTATTACTGAATTTCCTACACTTCAAAAATTTCTAGTTTTTTGAGAATTTCTTCTTGTACATATTCATGCAATTTGTATTTGAAATATTTTTGTATTACTGTTTGATTCTTCATAGAAGTGGAATCAGCGACGTGATTGCTCATATAATTCTCACCATTTTTGCATCCTTTAATATTTGCGTACTGGTATTTCTTACACCTGCTTATCGTTTACTGCTATATAGTCCTCTTCCTCAGCATCGTTTTTAAATTAATTGTATGATTCGTCTATTGTTTCTTTTTGATGTTGTTTAGATGTTCTAAGATTGTTCGGATTGTTGCAATGTGGTATGCTCGATAAATTGTTATTTTTCTTTTGAATCTAAATTTAAAACAACATTCATGTTCGTGTTGGAATACAAATGATAATAATATATAATAAATAGTAAATAAACAAATAAATAAATATAATAATATAACAAATACATTTCACTATTGTAACAATAACAGTGTCATGAACTGTAGAGGAAAATTGCTATAAATTAAGTATAAATTAGTGACTGTATTGAGAATTATAAGCTTAACACAAGCTTTGGCGTTGATTAGTCCCTGTTGCGGTATGCGCCTCCGTATTTGTGTTCAACGTGACATCATGGAGGTGATCAAATGTGAGCAAATCAAATGATTCTGCTCTTCACAATGACTTTCGAAAACAGTCTAGCAAGTCAGTATTGCCGATTTTCCGGATTTCCCTGTGACCAATTTAAGGATACTTGAGGGATCGCATTACAACTGAACGAACATTAATTTTCTTATGAAGTTCAGAGAACTCAGTTAAAAATTGAGTTATTGGGATTTAAAGGAACAGCGGCCAATTATGTTGAATACACTCGTAATCACTATTCCATGACAATGCAAACCACTACACAAGATCATATATTTTATTCGGCCGAATATTATGATGCCATGTAAGTTCGAGATACCTCCCCTTTCGGAATAGATTTAAAAGAACTTCAACAGTCCATGAAACTATTCATAATCATTCTTATAACTGAAACTATTCATAATTACTCTTATAACTGCTGGTAGCATACGATCCTAAAGACATGACTCACCAGATGTTTTTAACTAATCGGAATGAGCAGTAACACTTTCAACGGACGAGTTGTCCAGGTCGATGAAAAATCGATCAGGGGTTGGCGTTTTCTGCGGGTGCGTCGGTCTTTCTTGTGTGGTTGACTACGTGTGTGGACGTTCACCGTCGCATCTGAACTGTTGAACATCCGGAGTCATCCGGAATCTTCTGCGGCAGACTCTCATCGCCACTCTCATACGCGAATTATTCGCGAAAAGCCCAGAAGCAAATTCACCAGTTCGTGTTTTTCAATAAACTCTATAGCATCACCCCCAATTTCGCACTTCGAAATTATGGTGCGCGTATGCAGAGTGGTACCAAAAGAGTGAGGAAGTTTTTGCCTTTCTTATTATTATTTATTTGATTTTTTTTTCTACTCATGATGTGGCTTTGTTTATCTTTTTTGTTTTTTTCTAATAAAGCATTCCGTACTGGCGGTCTCTTTCTATTTTAAAGATTAATTTCCGTCACGAAGTGCTCTTTACATTTAGTTTTGATTACTTCTAGAGTTGAACAGTTGCTTGTTGATGTATTTATTTTTGGGTTTTTGTAAATTGTAGAGTAATGGTGTTTACTTGTGGCGGTTAGAACTGCTCAGTGCCACCACGAGACGTTGATACCGAACGTTCTGTGAAAAGTGATGCACTGCTGTTTTTCAGTTTGTTTGTCGTAATAATATGAATTTTATTTAGATGGACAAGATACTCACCCATTGGGACGGTGATTCCGCGTACGCGATTCATCGTTTTCAAGACACCCCTCAACGACAGATTGCTCACCAAAGTCGATCGAACTCAAAGATTCACCGTTTGGAAACTTATGTGGATGGTGTGTCTTGCTGTCATTCTTACATTGATATTCTAGGAAGTTAGGTATTGCATAACAATAAGTTTGGTCAATTCATACTTGTGAATCAAGTATTTTACCAGTGGTCATTTTGCTGCCAACCGTGTAATTTGTATTGTAAAGGTTTTCTAAAAAAATCGGGTATGCATTGGGTCGATCGTGGTGGTATATCATAGTCCCACTCTATTTTAGTAATGCCCATTAATTGAAAGTGTTAGGGTGACATTCAGGGTTGCTAACTTTGAGGAAATGATTGAGAAGACTTAGTTGTATTGTTCCTCAGAGTTTTAGTGAATAGACACATTAACAGGCGACGAATTCGATTCAGTAGGAAAAAATGAATAGTAGGAAAAAATTAAGTTGAAGTAAATGCACATTTTTTAGAATTGAAAATGTGTTCGAAACTAATGGAATCAAATATGTGGTTTACTTTTTAGTAGGGGTAGGTCATCGACTTCCAAGGTCCATACTTGGTGCAACGTTTGTTGCGTATCTGAAATGGACTGCAGTGTCCTCGTATGTTATTAGTTTAAAATGAAATTTCAGTTGGCAGAACGAGGCTTACGACTAGGAATGGTTGTGGACTTGACTGATACTGATCGATATTATGACAAAGACGAAATTGAAGGAATGTGCATTCAATACAGGAAAATAAATTGTCCTGGTCGAGGGTTAGTTTACGCTCTCTCAAACTCGCAAGAGATGTTCGACGTGTTTTTTAAGCTTTGTGGAAAGAACCGAATGTGTTTCGGAATTCAACAAAGCTATCCAAGATTATATTGATAAGTCGGATGATGAAGGTTAGTATCAGTGACGTTTCTGATTCGATTTTTGCATAGCTAGACTTGCACTTTTGACGCAACTATCGAATTTTTCGAAAGCTCAATTATAGGGTTAAAAATATATGTACCTTTTCAGAGGCACTTATCGGCGTGCACTGCACAAATGGTGTTAATCGTAGTGGGTATCTGATTTGTCGATTCCTTATTGAGCGGCTTGGTTGGTCGTCTCATGAAGCACTCGATGGTAGTTCACATTATATTCATGCCTTCATAGGGTTCTCATATACCATAATATCCGTTGTTTTTCTATTTTATTGTTGCAGATAGTCTTTAGGGCTTTTCAGCTCAGTGGATTGGGATACTGACTTGTTCATGCCACCTTATCTCACCGTCACTTTTTGTATTGGCTGGATGGATAAATCTTCGCCTCGTCAATAGATTAACAACTTACCCCAATTTTTATTACTTTTGTTCGTTATGCATATGGGCAGTGGTGTACTTATTTGTTTTCTCTGGAGCACGTAGCTGTTTACGGTCTACTTATCGATTATGAAGCAAGGGACTCCAGATTCCTCCTCATGTACTTCGGGAAAGACATGAAATCAGTGGGATTTTTTGTAATTTCGTCGATCTTTAGGATTATACGGCTATTGCACACTTGACTTGTTATCGCTATGTTTAAAGTTTACAACGTGTTTTGCTACATTATCCCTAAACTTTCGCACATGGAAAAATTTTCTTGAACTTCGATTGTTGGTGTCACAATGAACTGTTTATTCACTATATCGTTCACTTCACATAGAAAGCTTTAGTGACGCACTCCTTATAGTGCTTATTGGATGATAGTCACCATCCTTTTTCTGTGACTGTGTCCACATCTCACATTGTGCTCTAAGAAAAATTAGAATCATAGTTTTAATATATTTAGAGGAAGGGATTTTAATTATGATTTCGCATTTCTTAATACTTTCAGTAACCGTCTAATTTAATTTCTTTTTTGATTGGTTCCACGATGAGGGTCTCATAACAAATATGCAATGCAGTATATTCGTTAGTTTTGCGTGAACGCATAGAATAAACAATTGATCATCGCTTTCTTTGGATTATTAGGAAACCAGGCTCTTCAATCGGTACATGTTCTGCTTGGTAATATTGTTATCTAGAGATGGTTTTAAACTAAAGACCAAGGTAGAAAATACGATCATACACTCAGATTTGTTATCATGTGTCCGTGATTTTCATGTTGAGACTTTTCTGAATTTTATTTATTTTTTCTTTTTATATTATTCATGCCATGTTTCTATCAACCTTAATAATCTTTATTCTGATGGATATACTTTAGGATCATGCAAAAAATTGAGTTATAATATGGTGTTATGTGAATTGTTATTGTTTTTTAGCTTTGAATTAAGTGGTACTTACAGCTTTTTGTTTCATTATTTTGACTGCTAGTTATTGTCGGCTATCAAATAATTATTTTCGTATTTTCCTTGTAATCGGTGTGAATCTCTTTAAGTGTATCTTAGTTTTAATATCACTAATAATGGAAAAGCTGTCGTGTCTGTGGACTTCATTAAGTGTGTGTAGGAACTGTCTTGATCACATCTTTAAATTGATTTTTGGCGTAAACAATAACTTTCGCTGTCTTGTCATATGTCCCCGTAATTTACATCGTTTGAAATCTTTTTTTTCAGCATTTGAACGTGCAAGAGGATATCCAATTGAAAAAGGGTCGTATGTTCAAGCATTGCATAAAGCTGCAATTGAAAGTCGAAACAGGAAGTTTGTAACACCCGCATTATTATCCATAGTCGTGTTTTGCTTAGTATTATCAGTGTGGCGAACCATTGTGTATTTTTATGTGAAATTTGATCACAAATATGGTTTTCAGAGATGTTTCTGATAGCGATTCAGAGGGACATCGACGGAAATCTAAGAAGTCTAAGAAGAAGCGGGAAAGGGATGAAATGGCAAGCTTCACAGACAGTGCAAGCCAGATGGGTACTATTATGCAGCAGTTCTTCGCACAGTTACAAGGAGCTCATCAAGTACGTTGCACTTATTACAGGCGTAAATTCTACGTGAATCCTGCATGTTTTATTACTTCCATTTGACTAGAATTGTGGCAGCCTATCTTACTCGCTCACTCTCATACTACCGATTATTCAGGCAGCAGAATCTGGTAATGGCTCTGGTTATGATGGCTCTCCTGCCCAAAGCGGTAGTTATGCATCTCCAGGTCAACAACATTGGGCTTACCAACCGAAGGTTGAAATTGATTTTTTTTGCTTGTTGTTTGTCAACCTCTTCAGATCTTTTCTGTGTTGTCATGTGTTTATTGTAGACTCAAGCCAGAAATGCTTCGTTTAGCAATAGCCCGCTTGAGCAAGGTGTTCAGGACGAGGAAATAGACGAGGGGGAGGTTATTAGCTCACTACTTTCTTAAAAATCTCCATTTTTTCTTTATTACAAATAGTTTTATCTGCATATATATATATATATATATATATATATATATATAT
>KN716279.1:166791-180783 GCA_000816705.1 Dictyocaulus viviparus | reverse complement strand
ATATATATATACTTATTTACACATTTAGGACTATGAAGCTGGTGAAGAAGTTGAAATAGGTATAGAGCAACCATTCGTAAAATCTACAGCTCAGAAGCGTAGAGATCGTAGGCTGCGTATGAAGAACATGCTGTCAGTAATGAAACGTGGGCGATTCCATGAGATACAAGAAATGCAACGTGAATTTGTTGCAAGGAGCGGAACGCAGTAAGCGTAAAGGGTGATATTTTAGCTTTACTTCGACTCGTTTTCAACAATCGTAAGCAAAAGTATTTTGTGATTAAGAAGTTTTGCAAAGTTTGTGTCGAGCCCAGAAAAGTAGGGAGGTTTCTTTACAAGTAAATCATTGTATAGTATCATTCATGGATTTACTAATCAAGAATAATTGCTACGAAAATCGCTCTTGCGGGTTCTATCATTGCTAGCTAACCTCGTATCTGTGTTTCAATTGTTTTCACTTTGTTATTTTTCAAAAAAGAACTGGTTGTTTTTCTGTAAGATTTGGCGGTCGATACAGTTTACTACTTTTAATTTTATACCTTGTCTCATTCTTATCATTCTTTGTGTTTTCTATATCTGTATGTTACCTATGTTGGATTTATAAAGATGGATTTATCCTTGTGACTTTTTTTCCCACCTTTAAGGCTTGTTCTATTTCCTGTACTATTGAAAAGGTGCAATAATGAATTCTGGATGATTATGCTGTCTCGTGAAACACTTTTTAGATAAAATGGGTATTTTGGTAATGCCTTTTGATTTGTTGCCACAGAAGAAGCAATACAGAGCACCATTCAAGGTGACGAATTTCGCTGTTTATTGACCATAGAATTTCATTATGAAAATACTGTGAAAGAAAAAATTATGTATCATTAGATCATTAAAATTATATATTATATATCATTGTCATTAAAATATGTAACTAACTATAAGAACTGACATATTGAATTTCCCGGTAATGGGAGTTGAGGTTTTTAGTTTTTTTTTCATACAAGTTGGTTGTCAGTAGGCACAGTGGTGAGGAGCTACAGTGTTACGTAGCTAGGGTCGGGTCAATGCATACAGGTTTGCTACCACCTAAGACCTACAAAGCTTGACATCCTTGCATCGCAAGTAAATTTGTTTAAGATTAGTCTAGGAAGATAACTAACGCTGACATGGTAGAAAAATTGGTGAATTCAAGTGCTGTTTATACCGGGCTCTCATTCAGTTACCTTCCGGTACCATAGATTTTTTCCGGAAATTCTTCTAGTTTTTTCTTCTCGTCGAGGATTTTCTAAGCATCATATGCAATCAGGTAAGGAGAATCTGCTACCTCTTCAAAAAACTTTGAATTGTAATTCATAGGTTTCTGTTTGGAAAGGTCACTGTTTATTATCTGTTCATAATTAGCATGCTTATAATGTGGTTTACATCAGGGAGACTTTGTAGATACACATATGGTCTATTGAATTGCTAGCGTTTGCCGATATTTAAGCAATGTCTCAACTGCTTTGTCTTACACGTAGTTCTTCGCTTGGAAATGGATAATATTTGGATATAGTTGACCTGGTTTTTCAGATTATTTATCATTTCAGTGTTACAACAATTTATACGGCAAGGTTTAGGTTCAATTTGTCGAATGGAATCCTTGCTCTAACTTGTTAGCATTGGCATCTCGCAAAGGTGAGGTGATGGTTAAGCGAAGCGCTTGGAAACGCTGTTGGAAAGTGGGTTAAAATGGTGATGTAATTTTCTAACTTAAATAATCTTATTCCATATGCAGTCTAAATTCTATCGAATTATTTATTCATACACATAAACTTAATATGGCTTAGTTTCACTAGATGTTGTGATCACTATGAGGAAAAGTCTCAGTATAAAGCGAATTTCTTGAAAAGTGCTTACAGTTAAATTTGTCGGAGGTGATAGCATTCCCGGAAACGCAGTCTTTAAAACCTGCGTGTATTGAATCTATTACGTGGTCTCCTGATGGTGCTGTACTTGCAGTGGCCATGGACAATGGACACGTACACCTTATTGAAGCAGAAGAAGGTTTGGTAAGATGGTCACGAAGGTAAATTCTACAAATATGCGTATCAAACTGTAATTTAACGGTTTGCTCAGTAGTGGTAATTTAAATGGTGTCACGCTCTATAGACTGCAACAATTGTTTAGACTAGGTCAAACTTCATATGTTGTGCAAATGCGTTGGTTTTGGAGCGAAAGAGAATCAAAAGTCAAGTTAGAGCCGTGCAATAATTGGAGAGTAGAGGATGAAGTCAAAGCTGTGGTACCTCTATTTTCATTCTCTGAAATGTGGAATGATGTCACAATTTTAGGCAAGCATCTTAGGAAATGGAGAAGATATTGTTGATGAACGTCTGAGAAAAACACATATTAACGAACGTTTGTACTCAAAATCACTGCGGAATACTCTGTTATTCACGGTATACTTTTGTTATTAAGTTGAAATAATATTCGACATTATTTTGATATATTTTTGAGATACGTAATGATCTAGTAGTGCTAGTACTAGCCGGTGGTCTTCTGCCGATCAGCAAGATTTGTCTGGTGGAAAAGTTAGGTACTAATAATGTTAATAATAATAACTTATAAATAATGTTTTCTTGAAGTTCTGTCAAGTGGGTAATCTAGTAACTTTTAATATGTATTTTTGCTGCTATAGCTTATCTAAAACTCGATGTGGTCAACATTTATGACGTAATTTACTCTGGAAAAACTGGACTGACAATCGCTGTTACGGATTACGGGCCTCGTCCGAAATTCGATGAATTGGATCGTGATGTGAGCTTTCTCTTATTTATATAGGTAACTTTAAAAAAAATAATCGTCATGTGATATGAATTTGAATGAGGAAATACTGAAATTTGATGCTTGTTATGACGTCTTCCCAATGACGGATGTGGCAACCTGTTTTGCTGTTGTTTGGTTGGTATTGCAATTACCATATATTGCCATTGTTTGGTTGTTTACTTTCATTACTGTCTCGCCTCTATCCAATACAAACTTGTTCCGGACCCAACTGTATTATCTTCTCATATTTTCAATTTAACAATCTAAGTGTGCACCACTAATTTTATAGAAATACTTCTTGTTGCTTATCATAATTGCTCATTGTCTTTTGATTGAGAATAAATGGAACCACCAAACAAAAGTGTTTTCTTATATTGCTTCTAATATCTTCATTACTTATTTAACACTTGCTGTCAACATGTTGTAGTCCATATAGGTCTTGAATAAGTCATATAATTCGCAAGATATGTGAATCCTCTTCGTGATTCAATTTTAATTCATTCAATGTCGTTTTTTTTTTGTATTTTGGAATTTTTCAAGCATTGATTTGTCATCTGTGAGGCACATTTCGCTTCATAGGAATTCCCTTGATGCAGAAGCCATTTGTCCATAGCAAAATGTCGATAACGACTCTTTACTACAACTTCGTTGGTTTCCAAAGTGCATGTGTACCTGATTTTTTTTTTCATAATTAAAATGAAGTTGTATTTCTCATTCCCTTTGGAAATTAAGAGCTGATTCTTCTGTCAAATAAGTATGGAAAATTATCACCGTCATTTTTTTTTGGGTAAAATGCAGAGAAAATCTTTTATGTGAGAACTTGATAGTGACGAAAATTTGTCTTATTCTGCCGATGTTCAGTATTGCGTAAAGTAATTAATAATGAAAGCAATATTCAATTTCCTTGTTTCTTCGACGGCCATTGTTGTCATACGACCATCTTAGTTATAAGTGTATTTTTTGAAGTGTTTCCACACCATTATTATGAAAGATTTTAAATCCGGATCGATTTTTTAATTCATAAAATAACTTTGAAAATGTAAATGCAGCTATACCACTTAAAAATTTCTTGCAAAGTGATGTGGAATGAGATATAAAGTTGTTTC
The DNA here is from genome assembly GCA_000816705.1 of Dictyocaulus viviparus. Taxonomy (NCBI): domain Eukaryota; kingdom Metazoa; phylum Nematoda; class Chromadorea; order Rhabditida; family Metastrongylidae; genus Dictyocaulus; species Dictyocaulus viviparus. The sequence continues at coordinate 176,884 of KN716279.1, read as the reverse complement.
AAGATAATCTTTTCTAGCGATTTATTTTCCCATCAAGTATAATGAGTTATAGCAGTATTATATTTTTATAATTTGTATCTCTAAAATGCTAAGTCAATCACAAAACTCCCAAACTCTGGTGAGATGCTCGTTCTGTTAAAAGTATGCATCTATGTAGATTTACTCAAAAATAAATCACAGTGTGTCCGGTCTGTATGCCTCCTCGCTGGTACAGTCAGTAAAGTAGCACATTAGACCGGACATTTGTGCGACGCGAGCTCGGAACCTGCTTAAGGATTCATTCGTCTTATGATATACTCAGTATGATATCTCAGTGTTGTTCTTATCTTTGATTACTTTTCCAATGTTCTACTTTTGCATTGATCTGGAAAATTTCAGCCAATATGTACTCGCAGCTCTGCACGATTGTCTTCTGAAAATTTGGCAGTCAATGACAAAGGCGATGGTATTCGTTCTGAAAAGGTTATTGTTTTTTCTGAGAAGTCTCACACAGTTAGTACTCGTACACATCACTCTACAGAGTTTTTCTTGAATTCCTTGCAGAAATTCGGTTCTCCATCGTTTTCCTGTGAAGCAATAAATTGCCCGCATACTCATCTCATAAACATTGATTTCAAGTTAAAGAACGAAGACTTAATATGGGAAATTCTTTTGCGGTTAGTTTAAAGTAGTGTGAGCTATTAGCGAGGAAATTTTCATTTATGTATTTCAGTTATCTTAAAATGTTCACATGTTTGATGCATCTGACTTATTCAATGGAACTTTCAGCAAAAGACTGGGAATCTGAAAGTAAAGTTGGTTTACTTACCATGTACAATCCTTTCAGTTTAATGCCGTAGTATTTAAATTAGGATTACGGTAGGTAGTGGCGTAATCTACCTTCTTGTGGGGTTGAAACACCCACTCGTTGTCATTATGTTATAGTGATGTTTGAATGATATTGGTCTGAATAATGAGTTTGTATTGATTCGGGTTCGGTAGCCGTTAGGTTTGTTTCAAACTTGAGTTATTGCACCTCAATTTTGGATATTTAAACCTTTATAATAGATAACGACAATAACAAATAGCAACGAACATGCGAGTGAACATACTATAATATACAATAAATGTAGTAGACCTTAAATGGTATAAATGTGTATTTGAACACATAGAAATAGAGAACTATAGAAAAGCATTACAGCATAGAAATACAACAATTAAATGCTTTCCATAATAATATAGAGCTAATGGATAAAAATGTATAGAGAACAAATAGAAAACGATGGTGTGGCAAGGAGATCTGGAATATTCAACGAACCGCTCATACGCGGATTTATTAATCAATATTGTATCTCTTATTGGCCCTCTGTGTCTGATGGGCCTGTTTATTCATGGATGTGCAATCCTTGCGATGCGAAAGATTGTGATTAGTTACGAGAGGGTTGCACACATTTGATTGATCGATTATCTGTATCAAGCTACATGTGGGAACGTGATGTGGTTCAGGTAACAAAGTTCCGTGGAAAAGTAGCAAATTAGACTTCGAATGAAGAATATTTGCTACAGAGCTGAAAGAACTAATTAGTTGCCAAGTTAGTGTTGCTCCCCCTGTCCGATTAATATAGTATCAATTCACCAACTTCTGAGGTATGAAAGATTTGGTTAACTTGGGGCTGTATGCGAACGCGTATTCGAGACTCAAGAATGAGTATCACTGTGGTATCTCCATCCACTGCACTACACAGTCCTTTTTTCCATATGCAATGGTGTACCAATTTAAATTATTTCACATTTAATGTCGACATACAACAAAACTTGAAAGACTCATCTTAAAATGTCAATTTGTTTACAACTATTCACCTGGATTCCCGTTGATCATTGAATAAGTCGAGCGGGCACCACTAAAGCTCCCATTTGTCCCTATCGCAAGCAAAGGTAGTCCAATGAGCCCTTTCCGCTCTAAGGATTCGTTGAGCATCATAATCCCTTCTATGGCCTTGGTGAAAAGGTCAGACCACCGGGCTGGTGGTCTTCCTGCAGTACATTTAATGTCGAGTGGGATCACGTACAACTCATGTCAACTGGTCATCATTTATGCGCATTACGTGTTCGGCCCACATAATTTTCGGAGGCTTGCCGTGTATGGCTGCGTCTCCGATTCTTATGGGGAGGGGAGAGGGGCTCGGAGCTTTGTTTTCTTTGTCCGTTTCACTATGCAGCTCGTTTCTTTCTGCTAAACTCCGGTGCTGTGTCTTCCATCATATTGATCTCACGACAGGTACACATAGCTTCAATACTTAGAGATATTCTTTCCGTTGAGCGTAAATGGGTCATCAGATACGTATCCGTTCTTCATAAACATCGTTTTCTGAAGGTTTAACTTGAGGCCAATTTATCTACAAACGCTGTCGAAGTCGGCTATCATTTGTTCCGCTTGGTCAATGTTTGGTATAATGAATAAGATATAATCAACAAAACGAAGATGTGGAAGTTGCCGACCGTCGATTTTAACTCCTATATTGTCCCATTACAATTTCGCATCATCTTCTCAAGAAAAACTGCGAACAGCTTTGGCGAAATAGGATTGCCTTGTCGAACAACTCTTTTAACGTTAATGATGATGTCTTTATAGAACGGAGTAATTTTGGTAGTGAAATTATTATCTAACTCACAAAGAATCTTGAAATACGAAGTTGGATGCGCTTGATTAGTCAACGGTTCAATGACCGCTTCTGTCTAAACAGAATCGGAAGTTTTCTTAAGATCAATTAAGGTGAGACAGAGTGATTTCTTAAACTCTTGTGATAGTTCTATGGCTGTTATAATTGTGTGAATAAGGTCTATCGTACTGAACTATTTTCGAAATTCTGCTTGCTCTCATGGTTATTCGTTGTCTGGTCTTCTGCCAATCCTGTTAAGGTTGACTGGTGTGAAAAGTTTATAGACGACTGATAATAGGCAGATTGGACGACAATTACCAATCTAAATTACAACCATCTTGAAAACATTACGGCTATGAATCCATCATTTTTTTGTAAAGAGTTTATTTCACGGCAGTATGGACTATTTATATTCAGTTATGTTTAGATATTTGCAAATCGTTTAAATAGTAGCACTCGTGATCTCAATTTGGGCGATTTGCTATTAAACATCTTGTTGGGTGGAGCACCTGGACCTTTAGCTGAGAGGTTGGTACGTGTATCTCACACGGGCTTTGATAGCTAATATATTGTAAAGGAAACTGGGCACGTAGGATGTGACTTTTCTGGAAACAAAACAAAAATACCACTTTCTAGGTGGCTTGAACGAAGCTTGGGTGCCACAGGGATACATTCAATGCGAGAATTCGTTGATAAGAGATTCAGGTGGGAAGAGCTTTCAGCATTATTTCTCGAAAACTTATTTGTAGTAGTTTCGTTGAAATTTTGAAACATATTAGAAATTTTGGCCACAGTAGTTGCTACTTGTGCTACTATGATTTATTTTTAATTTTTTTATTTTAGCGGACTAGTGTCTATGCTTCGCGGCCAGTTATCTGCTTCAGCACGAGCTCTGGCTTTTCAAATGGATCAATACTCTGAACTCATAAGAGAACTGCAAGACAAGGACACCAATTATGAGTACGTGCATTTTACTTTTTTATTTCGTTAGTGATAAGTGACTCACGTTTACTCTACGAAGTTTATCTATTCTGAGATATTCGTTAAAAAATTCTGTTCATTGGTTTTGTTAAATGGAGAATTATATAGCAGTATTCCTTATTTGAAAGATACATTGTTTACATTTGGTAATATTGGGCTTGCAGGATAATGCAACTACTTCAGGTCATTATCTCTGCCATCATTAGCCAAAACAAACGTAGTTTTGGAGCCTGAACCAATAACTTCGAACTATGTCTCAGATTTGAGTAACGATTATGTCTTCGATGCTCTGGATTTGAAGAATTCGAAAGGGGTCATTGAACGACTGCATGAAGATGGTATAAAAATTCAAATCAAATGCCAAGAGTTCGCTTTGGCAGCAACTAATAATCTGTAAGCTTTGAGAGATACAAATATATTCATTATTTATTCATTCATTGAAATCACAAAATTTTCTTTGGAAACAATACATGACACTTTAGCATGTTAAAGTTTTTTTGTAGAAAAATTCCTACATAACCTTCTCATTTTGAGTGAAAGTGTTCTTGTGTGTTGAACTGTCGTGTACGGCGGAATAAGAGTCTTTTGTCGTCAGAATGTTTGATTAACATTTTTACAAGGGAGCATAATTAAGTATAAACTCAATTTACAACAGTTCTGGAGTATAGTAAGTATACCGAACTACAATATCTTTTCGCTCCAAAAAGGTTGGCAACTATCTGGGAACGTTTAAGACGAACCTATTTGAAACTTCAACGAACATAAAGTTACACGGGAAAATTTTCTGCAGCAGTATCACTACATTTGGGCTGCCATCTATCGCGCCGAGCTGTAAAACTACTGGCTATAGGGATTCGGAGATCAACAACAATTTCGAATTAACAAAAACTTCCGCTATAGAAATATCTTCTTTTTCTTTGCTTCTGTACATGCAGTGTTGGAGCAGTCTCTTCCGACGCCGATTTCTGTGCTCTGATATCGCAAAATGCGTTATTTCTCATGATGAAACCTATTTCTAATCATTATATTTTTGCCTTTTTTTCTCTTGAGCATGTGGAACCTCAAAATTGAGTAATTATAGACTTCTTCGAACAAAACACCGATATGATCCATTATTATTAACAATAGTAATATATTAAAATATGTTGATGTATTAATATAATGAGACTATCATAAACAATTAAATACGAATGTGATAATACAATGAGGCTGCGTTATAAAGTGAGTGAGTAGAAGTGTGAAGGTCTTTATTGTAACTGCTCATAGAGGTAATTGGTGAGATTGAGATGTTAAAAAATTGTCTTTTTCATTCCCTTGTTTAACAGCTGATGTTTGATTTGTTGGTCTAAGATATCAGTGATCATACAATTTTATAGCAAAATTATGTATTTTGACGCCTTCTAGAAATACACGATTTTTGGGCCAAACAGTAGCTGTTTTTGCTGTTTTCGATAATGTAATTGTTACTAATAATAGATGCATGGGTAAAATAGAGGACTTGCGATATTATATAAAGTGGTATCTATATTAGCCGTGATGAAGGATTCTAAGTGGAGATGTCTAATTCAAATCTTCTATACTGTGTAACATACTGAAATTTGAATACTAGGAGATGCATCTGTTACCTCCGAAATTGATTTACAAAGGCGATCATGAACAACGGCGCTGGTGGATCGGATGACATGAATGCTGGCTTTCTTCGAGTTGGTAACCTGCGAAGCACCTTTTCTTCGCGGACCAAAGGGAGAAAAAACTACTAAAGGCGGAATTAAGTAATGAAATCAGCTGGGTTTTTTCGCACACAATTTATATAAGCAGGGCGGATGAAAGAATAAACAAAATTTCCGTCTGCATTGCTAGCTCGTTGCACGAATTAGTTTGCACCAAATCCAAAACCGTACTCTATAGATAAGCGAATATATTCATGACTAACTCCAAACGATTGTTCCGTCAGCCCTAAACTAATAGGAAGTCGAAAATTTTGTCTCATCAACTTACCCGGATGTGAATAAAACCATCACCACAGATGATAGTTCTACAGAAAATAAATGAATAAATTGTTGAGTCGCGCACAATGCGTAAAGAGGGAATATTAAATATTTATTCATCTTGAATGAGTGATTTAATCTTGAATCTTCAATTTATTCATCTTTCTTTTTTAATTGGTGATAGATAATTGGTGGCGTTAAGCAATTACCTTGTGGCGGGATGCGCCAATGCAATCGTGTTCAAGGTGATATCGTGGATGTGGTTGAATGCGTGCGTGGTCTATACAGTAACTTAAGTTGGTCACTCTTTACCAAGTCAGTGCCAATTATTTTACCCAGATTTCTCTGGTACCAGTTTACTGACGCCGGATTGATGGCGGGCTTGGTAGGCCTCTTGGACGGCGGCGAACTAATTCGAGCCGGCGTTTCACTGCGGCATCTTCACCACTGAGGCACTGGGCCCCTAAATTGGTGATAAATAATGATAACGTTGTAGGATGTATGAATTCCATTTCGTTATAGAAGGGAACTTTCGCAATTGGTACGTTGGATGTCTTCTTTACCGCCGTTATTGAAAAACGCTAAAAAATCTGCTCAGATATTGGAGCATAATCGGAAGTGGGATGTTGCGAGCTTGATAAAAGTGCGTTTTATTTTGTTGATTTTTTCAATTTGTTTCTGTTGTAATATCCCCGTCATCCCAATCGTTATTTAGTATATCGTCCAGACGTTTGTCACAGAAGATGATAAGCGTGAACGTCTGAGAAAATGTCTTTTCAATATTGAGGAGATTTTGGAGGTTTTACGAATTTTTACTCTTCTTTGCTGTTGTGCGGAAGATCATTTTTAATTTTCAAATATCTTTAATATGTTAGAATTGGTATTGTCGGAGTCTTCTGTGTATACGATAATCCTTTTTTTCTAATGTCCAGTTGCTGATTTTTTTAATGAATGTGGTTTCGGTATGGAATATGTGTGTTCTTATGCAGGAAATACGTGTTGAAGAATCTAAGGAGAACTTTGACGAGACGGAACTCATGTCATATTCTGAAGTAACTTCATCTAGTAAAGATCGGGAAGAACGTTCTCTTGGTGAACTTTTGTCTGTTGGTCGCAAGGTAGATTGCGAGTCTCAAATTAGTGAATAGTAGGTCTATTTTTGTTTTTCAGAGCATATCCGGAGTGGCTTCGTCACTGTGCGAGACTTCTGATACTTCTGCGTCACACCCGGCAAGTCACCGTCATCAGGAATTCATTCTTGACAAGGTATCGCAATAAAACCCCTCTTTTCAATAATTAGATTGTATTGTACACTTCTCAGTGGTGTTTGTCGCTGTTATGATACAATTGTGATAAAAATAGAATTTTTCATGAACTGTAACATTTGTTGTGTTAGTATAAGGAAGATTACTTCGTTGATTATAAGAATTGGTCGAAGTAAAAGTTTCAATTCAACATTGTTTCATAGGTGAGTGGGTTCTGGTCAGACACGCTGGACCAATCAACCTTACGTCTATTAGGAGATCGATTTGCATTGAATGGAATGAGCGAAGTAATACAAGCAACTGAAAATAGCCTTGCTACTGTCGTCAAAGAAGTGACTCTAGTCATACAAGCTGCCAGTTTACTAGTAATCCAAGGCGATATTGATATGTCCGTAGTAAGTTTTGTATGACTGAATATTTTGTTCTGGAAATACTCAACGATTTGAGTATTTTTGATTTTTTACAGAAATGGATGTATGAAATTGCCTCCGAGGCATCTCATTGTGGTTTCGACTGCGTTCAGCTTTCTTCGTTCAGATGGTCTGATCCAAAAGGTTTTGACGTGTACGAAAATAAACTTTACGAAACCAAGGGCCAAGATATAGAGTAAGAGCATTTGTCATTTTAATTTCATAGGTATATTAAATCCATTTTGCTTGGAAAATGTTTATTTTTTCACATTTTGAGAAATCAATGGGGTTGATTATGATTATTTTACTAATGATCAAGATATGTAAAATCTTTTGGATATTTCGTTATTTATAGAGGTGCAATTTGTGTAACAACAATTCGCAACGATTCAGTGTCTTGCGAATACTTGCTACCTCATGGCGTTGGAAAGTTGAAAGCAGGTATACAAACGGACATGAGCGTTTCAATCACTATGGAACCAGGAGTACGCTGAAGTTTGTTATTCGATAAGTGATTTTATCAAGAAGTTAGCATGCTTAGGGATTTGCTGCAACGACTCCAGTACAGAGCGAAGAAGCGCAAAAGATGGATTGGCAAAGTGAAAGCCCTCTTCAATTGGTAATAGACGAGGTTGTGTTTAAGCCTCACATTGTTATTTTCCTGAGGAAATTCTGCTTTTTCTTCCAATCTTAGGCTTCTTCCTTTCAAAAGTTGCCTTACAGAATGTAGTATTCGGAAATGTCGTCAAATTTATTTTTGCCGAAACGTACGCAGGTGGTCATGTTTATGTACTGGTTAGCTTTTTTTCCGTTACTATTTAGAGGTTAATATGCATATGAAAAATTCGCATAAGATTTAGAATAAAAAAAGAGAAAAACATTGCTTTTTCCGTAGTTAACATATTTAGTAATGCGTTTTATAATTATGTATGTAAATTCTATATAGAAGCTCCGTATTTATTTTACCAATATCCTAAGAAGTGGTTCTTAATCTGTAGGAGCAGGATTTTAGGATAGATTAAGGAGATCCTTATAGATTAAGGACTCTCCTTTGTACTTTACAATGGCTCTCATAGGTTCTATTTAGGCAACTTTCAAAAGTGAGACCGGAGAAGTAATTCGTTTAATGCGAAAACATCCAAATTTGCAAGCGTGGCTTGTACATAATGTGAGTGACTTGAGGAATCCATGCCACTTGTTTTTTCCTAAAGTACATTTGGAAATTCGTAGATTCTCTAATTCTCTACCAAATTCAATTTGTAGTACATTAACGAATTCCAAATGATGTACCATCTAAGTGCGCTCTGTATACACTCTATCTTAGCATCGTTATAAATGCTCACACATTTGTGCGTTGACATCCTTTTCATCTTATGAAATCCTTTCTCTCTTCCTTTTTTGTTGATTAACATACGCCCTAATTACAGGTTTAATATATCGTATTTCAAACATGGTGCATATTTCGATGTTTCTAAGATGTTTCATTCTAGTGTTTATATCAACAGGGTCTGGTATCAGAAGCTTGCCAGTCGGCATCGTTATCACCACAGCATCAGGAGGGCTGTATCGTGTCTGAGGAAGGTACACGAGTGACGCTGTTCCGCGTACAGAACTCATTTTCAGATGAACACGTTAATTTATTGATGAATGCACCCATGCATAGACCAGCGCTTCAAATGCTTCCTAGTCCTATTCAGTAAGTATGACTAAATTCATGCTTATATGGATTTTCCTCTAGCTCTAATTTATAGCATCATTTAATGTATTTGTACATTGTACTATTTGTAACATTGAATGAAACACTTTAAAACTGTCCGGCATAAAATGTGCATTTTGGACATACAATAAAGCTTGAAGGAACGATTTTAATAACTAGAAATTTATAAGTGGTAAAATTGTACATATTCGATGAATGTTGTATGTCAGCGGAAGCCATTTTGCTGGAAGTTTTTCCTACAGTTGATAAGCTTTGGCGATGACCAATCCCTGTTGCTCGAAGCGCCTACGCGTTTGTAACATCAGAGGTGATTGAATGCAAACCTGACCTACACAGGGACTAGAGTTGATATTTCTTCATCACCTTAGTTCGGAACTGCATATCAAGCGGCAACGAGTAAGAAAAATTCATGTTCTTAAGATACAACATGAGGTCAAATAAATAAGACATGTTTAAAATCACATCGAGACAGGATGTATGACATATTATACAAATGTACAAACAAATCACACCAGATATCTTGAGTCTGGGTATATCAGTAGTTTGTGCAAATTCGCGTGAAAACGAATGCTTGAAGATACTTAGCCTTGCCGCATATTTTTGAGAGTCCATTGTGAAAGTTAGATGCAAATGTGTTTGGTTATCTAAACCACCTTATTGAGCATGAGGAAATACGACTCAGTAGTTCACCTTGAAAACGAAAAATTCAGACATATTTTAAGAGCAAATACGGAGAAGAAACAGTATGAAATTCCATGTCTCATATATGTGACTACAGCCCATGTGTACGTAAATTTGCACCGTTCAACATTTGATAGGTCAATTGGTAAGTCGGTAACTCTAATTATGCAATATCTCAAAACCAATGTAACTCAATCATAGATTCGAAGACAGCAATCTATACTGGATTGAAACATGATGGTATGTACAATAGTATAAGATAATTAGATAATTTTTGGCGTTGATCAATCCCTTGTGGGATGCGCCCCCGCATTCATGTTCAACGTGATATCGTGGAGGTGGTTGGATGCGTGCCTGGTCTATACCAGAGTTGAGCTGACCCCTCTCTCCCAAGCCAGTGCCAGCTTTATTA
>KN716279.1:145344-159190 GCA_000816705.1 Dictyocaulus viviparus | reverse complement strand
TATATATATATATATATATATAAACGGGGGCGTAGTGGCTCAGTAGTGGAGGTGCCGCCGGGACACGCCGGCCCAATCAGTTCGCGGCCGCCCCCCAGGCCTACCAAGCCCGCCATCCCTCCGCCGTCGGCACATTGATACCAGAGGAATCTGGGGAAAATAACTGGCACTGACTTGGTGAAGAGTTGTCAACTCAAGTCATTGTATAGACCAGGAACGCATTCAACCACGTCCACGATATCACGTTGAACATGAATGCGGGGGCGCATCCCATTACAAGGGATTGATCAACGCCAACAATTATCTTACCTTATCTTATATATAAACATTCTATGAGCAATAATTTGAAAAATGAAAAAAAATTTAAGAAGTGGAAATGATAGCAAGAAACTGCATTGTAACTAATACTATAATTGCAAACCGTATAGCGGCAGCAATGTAAATGTCGGCTAGAACATTCCTTGGCAGACCATTCGTAGATGCACCAGCGCTTTCAGCGAGGTTCACAGCAGACAGTGCTAGGTAGAGACCAGATATACCTTCACTCGACTCGTCTACTCCCAAAAGATGAAGCTGGAATGTTTACTGATCTCTTCTACAGTCTTAAGGTTTTCAGATCCCAAATTGTCTGATTGGTACAGAAAATAAACATCCTACTTGTGAAATATGCAAAGGACCTCTATTAAAATATTGATAACATTGAAAAATCATTCGGTTACAACATTAATAATTTTCAAATCAAAAAAAAAAACGAAAGTTTGCGTTATAATAATTGAAATAATATATAAAACAGTGAATGATTACTTCAAACAGCTGTACTTTTGACAATCTGAATCAAAAAAGGTGGAGCTCTCCATAGTTACGTCATCAATAAATATGGTTTCAATGGTGGAAACTTGGCTTCAGACACAAGCACAACACAAAAAATCATCATAGCTCTGGAAGAAAATAAGAATGTGGAAAACATAAGCTTGCTTCAGCAATACTATTTCTGATGATCGAAATTTCATATACAATTTATTGGTTGTATTTTGCACTTACCAGCTACCGCATGACATTAATTTAATCTGCAAGCAATTTAATTATAAAATGAAGAAAATACAGCAGAAAAAGTTTATACTGCAGAATCCTTTATAATTCCATAATGCTATATTTCCCAAAGATACGGTGTATTTGTAAATTCTCCAATCGAATAATATAAATCTGAGGAAAATCGATTGCTTCTCGTGTAGGACTGCATTAGAAAAGAACAAAACAGTAATCAATAATCCTAAAATCTAGTGCAATCAAAATGTATCGTAGTCGTAACAAAGATATTCCGAATTTTATTATCATAACGTTCGTTTTACAACGATAACAGCCCCTTCGTTGACACGTTGAGTCGAATCGCTTTATGTTTATGTTCGAATTCGCCCTCAAGCAAAATAACCTTTCATTTCTTAAGAGTCGAGCAATTGGTAGCAGCACTACCTAAGAGGATAAGCATCAATAAAATTGACAAAGACTTCAAATCACATGTCAATCAGTAGATCATTTGCATTAACATTCACTCACCTCCGTGATATCACGAAAAAGCGAATGGGTGACGGATTTTATGGGCGACTTATTACATCATTGCATATGCTTTTCCTAATGTTTACTGATTGGTTGAAAGAAGAAACTAGGGTGCTGTTTCGTAATCAACACGATGTCTGTACTTTTTAGAGATTTATCGCTTTCAAATAATTTATTTATAGAATTTAAGATATTGAAGAGCAATGCTTGGTATTATCATAACCATTTTAACTCATCAGCTTTACTTTCTTACGGCTGCTTCAAGATTTTATTTGAAATAGATGTAACATAAAGCTGAGGAACAAAAGAAATATAAGACAGCAAACATAAGGAATTTTATTAAAACTATTATTAGTCAGTTAATGTGCATTGTTTCGATCGTAGATTAAAATCAAAATCATTGACAACATCAAAGAAGCCGATAGCTATCATAGCCACATCGACTTTATAATACAATCGTTTCATAGCGAAAACTTAATACGTTCCAAATAACAAAACATCTATGTAGATAATGCCCACTAGTTCGAAACCGATACATGTAATAAGTGTTATTTTGTAAAATGATAAGATCAGCTATAATTTAAGAAACTCTGTTGACACAACAATTCATATTGTTTCAATTTTTATATCGATATTTTGAGGTTCAAGTCCATCAGTTAACTAGAACTCTAAGAAATTTCAACGTGCTTTTAGATATGATTGCTCTGCAAACAAATGGCATGAAATCTTTCGGAGTAAGATACATACAGAGGCGAGAATGGATTAATCGAATCGTTTTGAAAATATTTCAAAGCAAGTCTAGACCTTTGGAAATTCATAGTCCATTCGGAAATATAATCAATAATAAAGAAATGAGTATTGTAAATATAATCATGACTTTGATATAAATCGAATATAGTGCGCAAATATTTTGGCAAACGTATGATCATTTTAAAAAATCCTAATAAAATGATGTGTGATACACCTCTTGATTTCCATCTAAAGAAATTTCTGAGTGACTAGCAGTGAGGCTACATGGTACGACACTAGATCATCATAAATCCGAAGTAAATCCTGGACTGAAAACAACCTTGTACATGTCCGGAAATTGAGGTGTGATCCGGAGAAAATCTAGTAACAGAAACGCTGGTGTATCTCATAATTTAAATTTGGTTATAAACATCTGTTGTTTCGAATAACTAACGACCACTATCAAATGTTTAATACTGAATGGCGTAGCCCAAAACTTGACAATGATCGTCAACTACGTTCAAACAGTAGATTACAAAGATGGAACAGAAGTATTGGCTTCATAAAAATTATTTTGAAAACACGTTAAATTATTTTACCGTTGGTGATTCTGAAGCTGAGATTGGCTGTAAAAGAAAGCTTGAAGACGGTTACTTTGAGTCCTATGGACTCGGATATTATAATTAGATGAACCGACAGTTCGCAAAAGCTTCAAAATTCCTGTGTTTATGAATTAATGAGACGTCTGCTTGCAGAGTTTTCGTATATATACACCAATGTTGAGCAGCTGGATCCGCAACAAACACCAGTCAGTCAACGTCTAAAGTTCAAGAGGTTTACAGGCAAACGATAAAAGAAGAGAAAAGAGAAAGAAGTGATGGTTAAAGCAGGTGAAGCCTAAGAAAGTCCGTTACCCCCGCCTATGCTTCACTGTTCAAACGACATGGACAATTGGATACTAATGAACATCAAAAGCACTACAGGAAGACGGCTCGCTCTCTTGATGACATGCCTAGGAAAAAAACTGTGATGCTCAGAATATCTTCAAAGCGAAAAGGAGATATTGGAATACAGTTGCGTGCAACAAAGAAAAGTTAAAGACTTACCTAATTTCGTTCAAGCACATTATGCTCCTAGTAAAAAAATATTGCTTCCTTATTCATACTAAGGATGGTTTTGTTGGTGATCTGTATTTTTCGGAAAGTCAACAAATGTTAGATGGAGAGAGTCTGTCTCTAGCTTTTCCTCTGTTGACGCACTATTGTTTATATGTATTTAGTTCAACTCTCAATAGTCTCAAATCACACTATATGGAAAATTCGAGAGTTTCTGAGACAGATTACATGCATGAAAATGCTTCTTTCTACGATCAAAATACAAAGCTAAGTTATAGTTGTTGTAAACGTCGAAGATTGTAGCATTTACATACAGCCATGTGCATAAAATCTACAGCATTATCTGCAGATCTAGCGGTTGAAAACAACGATAGGAGACGGCTAATTATCTTAATCGCCTGCCTACTCAGCTACTATACCTATTACCACAAGGTAACTGTAACGTAAGATTTCAAGAGCGCAAGAAAAAAAACGTGGCATCACATTACACGAATTTCATGATTCTTATGCCTTGAAATTTTCTTCATAAAACTCGATTACTTGATGGTTGTTAGCGAATTTAAAAAAAAGATACAAGTTATAATGTGTATAATGTTATGACACAATATTTATGACTGGAACAAAGATACAATGACGTGTAAGATGAATACCTGCTGAAGCGAATCAATAAAAGGTAGCTTCAAGAATACTGGAAAACCTGTTTAAAATATCTAAAAAAACTTTTCAAAGCATTCGGGATAATGAAATTAGAAAAGTCGTTGGAAAAATGAAGTAAGCATTAGGCCTGGAAACTCTGCACTAGTTCATATTGCTGAAGCATTAATGAGAACGTATAAGCCATGAAGTAAAAAAGCCAACAGAAAAAAGATGAAAAAGCAGAGTAGAAAAGGAATGAACTATTTCTATATACGGTGTACCTGGTGTATTTTATGGTAAATCATCGCTGTGTGTGCAAGACTTTTACAAACCACAGTGACCGGCTTCCCAGCGTCCCTCCTACGACGAGAAAACCACCTAAAAATTATGCAATCTATCAATATATATATATATATATATATATATCCACAAAAACAACACCACAACCCATCCTAATGTTATGAAATAATACCAAATTAGTGTATTATAATGAAAGCTCTAGTAGACAATTCAAACGATTGAGATATGTTTATCTAATAACGATAAATGTCTTGTCGCTTTCGTATCATCCGCAAAAAGCTGGATAGTAAAAACAACAGGGATAATAAAGACACAGAAATCCTCATTAGAATATATTTATGTTAAAAGTATTGATTGAAAATATGAAATGTATTAGAATACCTTCCAATCCATAGACTATTTAAAGTGTGACGAATGATTTGCCAAACCACGGAAAGTACTTGCTCAATACCAGCCGAAGGCAACGGACGCTCCAAGATCTTTAATTTTACGTAATTAAAAGCTTGCACTGAGCTTGACAAGAGTAAATACTACAGATAGCTGTACTCTGCACTTTAGAAAAAATGACGGTATTTCTTATGTAGTAGAGAGTTCAAACCTTATCTAGGAAAGATATTTTGAAAACTGTCTAAAAACCGCACATAATTCATACACAAATGTGTCTAAGAAAAAAACTACGGAATTTCAAAGAAATACAATAATCATGCGACTACTTGTGAATAAGGCCAGAATAATTTGTTTTACAAATGTGAAAAAATTTAAGAAATATTAGTATTTCAAAATTTTCGGTTGGCATCCGCAACAGAAACAATCATAGAAAATATCCAAAGAGGAATGACAGAACTTAGAAAGGTTATGAAAAGTGCTTTTGTACGTTTACTTTTGTGATAAACAAGCAACGAAATTCAAAGTAGATGTTTATTATATAGGGCAAGATGAATGTGAAAATTTAAAATGACACCACATTGCGCATGTCTGATCATAAGTGCGATGTTTAGATGAAACTGAGGTGCGGGGTATCTAAACCCATAACGAAACAGGATACATACCTGAAGACATTGAATGTACTGTCGCTGGGCTTCTCGTATATTACCGTGTTTTGCTTCTTCACGAGCGCGATTTCGAGTTGAAAGAAACACAAGCCATGCTAGAGATTTGAAATCCTGGAATGAAAATGTGAAAAGCCACAACTGGTTAATAAACCTCAAACTTAATGGTACGGTTACACAACTACAGTTATAATTAAAAGACTTTAATCGCAATAGGATTTAAATTTTTATATTACCTGTACAGGTTCGCCATAGACTAGTAATCGTTTTAATACACAAATAACTATTAAAATATTTATAGACCATATAAAACACGGTCGAATAACTTTTGTACGCCACCATTGGTCGATTTTCAGATAATTACTGAAGTTGTCTCTTCCCTATAAGTATTTTTATTTATATTTGATGTTTATAAATTGAATACTGATATTCAGAACTCTAAAACGCTAACTAAACGAACATCTTTGAGCACTTCAACAAGTCCCATTTACTGGAACGTACAAATGTTTCATAGCATTACAGAACACGGTCTTAGTTCAACTATGAAAAAATCATCACAGTAATAATAACAATAACAAACTTATTGAACACAGTTTATGATAGATTTGGTTTTTAAGTGTAAATATATCAAAGTGCTTCTTTATGCTTTCAATGATCGATAAATTTCATGGCAAAAAGCATAAATACCGATTAAAGTTATTACAAACTTTGAATGTTGTGAATTATTGTAATCATAAAATTCCTTTCGAAAAGAACCTAGCACGGAATATAAATACTTCATTAGCTAGGTAAATGAGGTTAGAAAACACTTCCACGTTCCCTCACTCTTCAGTATCGCTATTTAAATGATGTAGTAAAACAAAGAGAATTATACGAACAATTGTTACAACTCGTTTACATCAGAATGAGTTTCCCAATCCCATCACTATACTTCGCGCCAGGTCTCAACTCAAAAGTTTGTTGTAGGCGATCAGAAAACAAGCGACAAGTGTGTAGTTCACGCATACAAATCCATTGACCAAATTCAAGGAGATACAGACAATGTTGTCGACAAACGACGAAATCCTGGTATGATTTATTGACGACGACGTTTTTTAATATATATGTTAAGGCTCTAACGGACACCGTGTCCTGGAATGAAATCAGTTGGCTTACAATGTTTTGTGCTATAACGAACTATCTTCGGTTTGCCACAAAATACGTTACTTTAGTGAAAGGATTAAAGGATTGAAAAGAATCATCGTTTGTGGTAAAACGTTAAGAAGAAAACGTAGCAAAAAAAAAGTGCAGACCATAGTAGATGAAGTACTAGTAACTCATAAATTTTTTATTCGTCAATTTCACCATTGTGACGACTAAGATTTTAGAAAGTAATAATAATGAATAAAAGTGAAGTAATGAATACATAATGAAGTAATGAATAAAGTAATGAATATATGCATCATACCTCAAAAAGCACTCGGCCACCAGCCGGTGCTATATTCTCATAATCACCGTGGCCGACTGTTATTGCTGAACCTGTGGCTAACAGGTTCAAAGGATTCCACATTAGCATTGCGAACATTATTGCAAAAATCGTTATTCGTCCCTTAATTTTTCCAACATCACTAGTGAATTGGATACATTCTGATAGAAAGACAAATAGCTTATCAATTGAGTTTTCATATAATATGCTATAAGATTTTGCTATAATGTCAGCTGAGCTTTTTCAAGTGTAACAATTTTCTATTATTTATGGTGGTTTAATGCCACCAAATATTATGAGAGGATGGTAAATCTCTCTTGTCTGACTTTTATTTTATTAAATTGAGATTCTGTATGTCACAAAAGGTGTTTTATTCTAAGGCGCGTAGCGCAATGGTGTGAGTATATTTTTCAGCAGGATCGATTTTTAGTTCTATTCTGCTTTTACCGCAAACAAGTTCGTTTCTTTTCTCGATCGGCAAATGGCTACTAATATGATTTGGCAAAATAGGGGTCGCTGATTTCATGGGTGTTGACTGGAAAACAATCCCATATACCAGAATCTACGCGAATCACGACAAAGTCGAGTATGTAGCGCATCCAGCATATGTTGATCAACGATAGAGATTTATTCTTTCTATTAGTTTTAAGATTAAATGAAGTAACGAGGGAAAAGTTCATGTTCTACTACCGTTCTACCAAGTCCTTCATCACTCCGATATCGTCAAATTGGAACCAGGAAAACTGGAAAATTTCAGTAAGATTAGTAGCATGACTTGGTAAAAGACAATTAACTCTAGTCATTGTGAGGAGCAGGTTAGCATTCATTCACGTTTACCATATCACATTTAACATGAATGCGTCAGTGTA
This sequence comes from Dictyocaulus viviparus, assembly GCA_000816705.1. NCBI lineage: Eukaryota > Metazoa > Nematoda > Chromadorea > Rhabditida > Metastrongylidae > Dictyocaulus > Dictyocaulus viviparus. The sequence goes on along the minus strand of KN716279.1, from coordinate 151,473 downwards.
TCCAATTAGCATTCATCAGGGCCGAAGCTTATCTTATCTCAATGAGTCAAATGAGAAGAAAGTTGAATTTATCATCAATTATTACATTATTATTAATATTGGGGGGCGCAGTGGCTCAGTTATGGAGGTGCCGCAGTGACACGCCGGCCCGAATCAGTTCGCGGCCGCCCCCCAGGCCTACCAAGCCCGCCATCCCTCCGGGGTCGATAAATTGGTACCAGAGGAGTCTGGGCAAGATAACTGGCACTGACTTGGTGAAGAGTGGTCAACTCAAGTCATTGTATAGACGAGGCACGCATTCAACTTCTTATTATCTTATCTTATTAATATTGAAGTGTTTCTTTTTCATAATTTCTATTGCACTTCTCTTTTATCCATTTTTTCTTTCAATTTCAAAATCTGATTGCTCCCAAGAGGTTGTGGTATACTAAAGAATTTCCCAGTCATTTTAGCAAGATATTCATAAAGGCTACGTGTGCAGTTTCAGTTTTTTATAGATCGGGAAGAATTGAAAATAGTTTCAAAAATACGCAAATGGATATTATCGAGCACGATAGATGAACGTATTGCTGTGAACTTGCCCATCCCACTATCTACGTAATAGATCATCTTCATAAATGGTAACCACCTTTTAAAATGTATAGCTTTAGATTTTTATTTTTCTTGAGCTTACAAAATATGAATGTATCAATTTTTTACCTATGCTTAATATGATGGTGGAAAAAGCAATCAAGTAACTAAGCAATTGAATACGTGAAAACCTATTATAATCTATAAACGTTGAAACATCTAATAATTCACTTATAAAGGAATGTATAACTAAAAGGGTAAAAATTACTAACATAGAACACAATGATACTGACCATTGGGTGTTGAGGTATTACTGTAATTTCGATGAATTACTTGGACTGTTATCAATTTAAGAGTGAAAATATTTACAAATCATCTATATAAATTGCAGATAAATGGTATAATTTGGGCGCTAGTAAGATAGGATAAGCTTTGGCGTTGATCAATCACTTGTGGCGCCTACGCCTTCTTGCCTAACGTGATATCGTTGAGGAGGTTGAATGCGGACCTGATCTATACAGTGACTTGAGTCGAGCACTCTTCACTGAGTAATGTCTATAATGTGATGTCGAGATCACGATTACGGTTCCAGTAGAACGTTTATAATTTCAAGGAAAAGAAATTCATAAAAATAATAGAAATTTCATGCAGTACAGAAGGGATTAAATACACATAAAAATGCTTCTTAACGACTACACAATCTAGTGTTCGGTAGAAATTCTAGAAAATTTCAATTTTTAAAGTAGAATTTTTTAATAAAAAAATACATTAGTTTTTAGCGGAATGACACTACATCTTCACTGTGAGTTTCTCACAATCCAAATCTTCGTATTATTTCGAGGAAAAAAAGTTATACCTGTTCCATTTTTGTTCGTGGTCGTTTTAAATTTCCTTTTGACGCCAACGTTGGTGTTGTTGTTGGTGAAGTCTGAAGTTCAAGCATATAAAAATCAATTTAAATTCACTTAATTTCTTTAAATATAAGAACAACACACTTTAAGGAAAATAGGCTTAGACAAAGTGAGGAAGTTGCTTAGTTACTTTCACTCATATTGTTTTAGGACTGGTTAGTCTTTTTTTCCTTTTTCTTTTCTTTATTTGATAATGATGCTACAGAGGGCGCAGTAGCTCGGTGGTGGAGGTGCCGCGGTGACACGCTGGCCCGAATCAGTTCGCGGCCGCACCCCAGGCCTACCAAGCCCGCCACCCCTCTGGGGTCGGTAAATTGGTACCAAAGGAGCCTCGGTAATATGACTGGCACTGACTTGGTGAAGAGTATTCAGTTAAAATCACTGTATAGATGAGGCACGCATTCAACCACCTCCACGATATCACGTTGAGCACGAATGCGTTGGCGCATCCCGCCACAAGGGATTGATCAACGCCAACAATTATTTTAGTTATTAATGCTGCCATTATTTAGCCCAAAAAAAGCCACATTGATAAAAGTCCCACATCTCGCAGAAATTCAGGTTACTCGTTGAAGCGTTAACGGCATTTTACTTCTGAAAATAACTGAAACATTGAGTGAAAGCATATCGAAAAGGTTGGTAGTGCACAATCGGTAGCACATTCGGGCAAAATTTTGCGCGATGCGAGTTTGAGTTCAGCCTGAGACTCTGAGTTGAATGATCACCTCAGCGATGTGGTGTATGAAAATCAATCGTTATAAATAGCTATGATTGACAAAAATAAAAGAAAACAGGAAAAACCAGTTTCTTTAAGTGAGGTGTTGAGGTGTTTTACTATCTGGTAAATAACTTTTTGAAATAAATTTACAGGTACTTTTTTGTGGAGCTTTTTGGAGAAGTATTAAGTTACTCATTAACTACTGTGGTACAACCATGTTATGAGTATTATTGCTCAGCTAAAGAGTTCTAATAACTAAATGTTTTGTGCCGAAAAAGTTCTCGTATAACCTCGTTTTCACTTGTATTAGGAGAAGGAAAAAGAACGAACACTAGTTACGTTCGAGTGCATACTGGTCGATGAAGCAGAAGGACTGAGTTCAGGAGACGCTGTTATCGTAGTTGGAGGTGGCAATACCTGAAGTACAAGAATTATTCACAAATTATTTGGTAACTACATAAACAAAATTAAAACAAATAATCAATAGCTTCGAATGACAAGTAAATATCGATGAATAAATAAATAGTAAGATAAACTAAAAACCTCAATGTTATGACTGTAAAGAGTGGTCGTAAGTCGATGTACTTCAAATTTCAGTTCACGATTTTCCTTTTCAAGCTTTTCGATGTGATCTATTGCTTTCCTCAAGGTTGCTGATTTACTCAACTAAAATATTGAAATGGTTATATGAAAAACATTAAGAATAAAAAGACAGGGAAAGTAGAACATCAAAAATTACAGTAATATTTCTTGTTCAGCTGCAATTTCATCTGATAAAAATTTAGCCTAAGTGTTTTGAGTTTATTCATGTAAAATAAGCAGGGTCGCAGTGGCGTAGTAGTAGAAGTGCACACAGTAGCACGTAAGCTCGAATTGGGTTTGCGGCCGCACTTCAGGCCTACCAATCCAGTTATCCTTCCGAGGTCGATACATGGTACCAAAAAAAAAATGGGTAAGGTGAACAACAAAAACTTGATAAAGAGTGCGCTACCCAATTCACTAGCACAGACTAGGTTCGCATTCAATCCTCACGATATCATGAATGCGTAGGCTCATCCAGTAACAGAAACCACCAAAGCAACAACGCCAAAGCTTATCTTATCTTATTTTACATAACATAGAATATGAGAAGCTTCAGCGTCGTTTAATCTTTGTGATATGCGGCTATACATTTTTCGATGTAGTTGAAGTGATTGAATGCAAATCTCTTCTGTACAATGAGAAAATTAATTTTCCCTCAGTTCTTAGTACTGCTTACTTTCTTAGTTTGTTTGATATCGAATTATCGACCCTTGAAAAATGGTAATCTTCGGTCTAAATAGTGCGGAAAGGAGACGATACACCGTCTAAGTAATACTGCTTCACTTCCCACTGTGCTACATGTCTTTTGCTATTTCATATCATCTTCAAATGAATAATACTGAAAACATAGGAGAACAGAAAATCAGCATCGATCGATATCGATCAGTACCTTAGCATCTTCACCGGCTAATATCGTTTTTAAATGTTGTATTCGATCGTTAATAGAACAACGATATTTTTTTTCGATAAGATTATGGGCGGTTCGCCGTTCTGTCCGTGGCCCTGAAAAATAGCAGATTTGTTGACATCCTCAATATCCTCATATGAATATCGATTTCATTCCATTTGTAAGTCAAATGCTTAATTTGAATCTAAACGATTATTATCGTTTTGTTTATCCCTTTAATATTCATTGACTTATTAAATTCAATGATTTTCCAATGATATATGTTCATTTTTTCCTCACTCATACCTAAAAAATATTTTTTCATATTCTGCTATAGAGAGATCTCTCGATGAATTCAATTTATCGTGACTGATAAGAGATAACGTCAGACTTTGAGTAAATTTAAGAGAAAAACCGATAATATTAATCAATTATTGGATTTGACCGAGAGAAAATGAACAAAAAAAAAATTTTGAAAATTTTCTACCATGCAGTACTTTTTGGAATAATAGTAAGAGTAGAGAGTATAATGTAATCATATTTGCGTTGTTTATCGATTGAGTTCAAGTCAAAACCAACAAAACAAGTAGGTAGATATTGATTGAATAATAACTAGTTGAGAATAACTAAAAAAGCCAAAAGGTTTTATGGAAATCAAGAAGACATCTAGCTGTTTGTTCATCATCTGTTCATTTCAGTGACGTGGGAGAGAAATGTGACCTCTTCAATTTCCTGCAAGAGTTCATATCTTAGCTTCTATGTTTTTTTTCTTAAGCTTCAATGGAATCTTTTATGAATACATTTCTCTTAAAATTTTGTTTTGCAGCACTGGATACGGTAGAGATGGTTGCAGCTACACAATTTATATAATAGAAAACTATAAATTCTGCTTTTTGTCAAGCGTCAAAATTATATGAATTGGTTTACAAGCACATGAAGCACTAATTCAACTATAAAACCATTGCGATAAGTAACGATCAACCATTGAGTTGTTTCAAGTCATTGAATGAGGGAAAATTTAAGCCTAGCAACCCTACACTTCCAGACTTTTCGTTTATAGGATGTATCGCTCAACGTTCGATGGAAAGCAGTTCGCATCATTAACTACACCTAATAGGAGAAAGTTTCAGCCTTTGACCTTCTTCAAATTAATAAATGTTCCTTTTTCTGCAAGCTTATGTTAAGACAGTTCAGGCTTAGCGTTAATCAATCTCTGCGGTATGTGGTATTTCGTTTCATTTCCATATCGAGAATGTGATGGAACACGAGAATTTGCTCTCTGCTAATTTGAGATGACTCCTATCAAGTAAGTTTCCTCTTTTTCGCAGGTTATTGTGCTACGTGTTCACCGAAATGCAAGATGGAATGTATGAATTGCCTGTAGAAGGAGCTGGAAGGTCAGCTTGACACTGTAGCCGTTCCCTGCCTCATGTGCTAAGCACTCTCATCTAGCTCAATAGCTTAGAATTAATGAAAGGCTGGTAGGAATGCTGGTAGATTTAACAGAGGACTGAAATTAGAATAAATCTTGAAAAGCTTCGCTGCTCCAAACCACTACGTAAGCCTAACTTGCTTTGAGCATCATGATATCGAGTAAACCGCTTAATTTACATAGAAACGTATGACAAACACATTAAAACTAAATGCCTACAAGATATAAAATTTATATTACCACCGGAATTTAGAACATATTTTACTTTCTTTGATGAAGTGATTAAATTAGCTAGTAAGCCTTTTGAGTTAGCTACAATACTCGAAGCTTCAGCGGTGATTTTAACTGGTATGTCGCAAAATTAAGATGTGTGCTGCCGATTGCAGTACCAAGAAATCGATTTAATCGTTTGCTTCTACTTTTGCTACCAATTCTGAGGTCACTAAAATTTCTTCACTTCATGGTGGTGATGTATCATCAGTACTCGCCCCTTAATGGGTTCAAGTCCCGGCTCAGACTCCGAGTTTTGTGGCTAACTCAGAGATGAAGGATAACAATGTTATATCAGTAAAACCTATCATAGGTATTGCCTGAAGCGTCATAATAATGGAGTTGTGAGTTGTGACTATTAGAAAAGCGAAAGTGAAAAGCTATTTCTCTTAAATGTCCAAAGACCATAGAACTGAATATTTGAAGATAAAATAAGATTGACGCGGCAAAAAATACACCATATTAGAAAAATATGTTGCAAATGAAACAGTTTAAGAGAAATCTGAGCGTTATCTTATACCTTTTCGACGTGGTTCACCAAAATTAATTTCATCTTCCTCGTCATCTGTATCCTCATCTTGTGGCCAAGCTTCATTTTTTTGAGTTCGTGTCGTCACCATGATCGGACGAGATCGACTGCTGCTCATTCGTTCATCCTTCAATCGCTCCACCTGACTCGGTGACATATTCACCTATAAGAAATTAGATAAGATAAGATAATTTTTTGCGTTGATTAATCCCTTGTTGTGGTTTGTGCACC
>KN716279.1:121148-143490 GCA_000816705.1 Dictyocaulus viviparus | reverse complement strand
CTTCACCGTTCGGTACGCCACACTAATCTCTCTCGATTGTACAGTGTGGTATTTTACATAGGAAAAAGTATCATACATATTAAAAGTATCACTTTGATTTGATGAACTGATTTTGTTCGAAAAAAAACAGCCGTAGAACCACAACGTGTTGATGAAAAAGTGATGAATCGACGATTTGAAGCACTACAAGGAGAATTTCAAAACCATTTCTGGATCGTTTCTAATCCATTTCCTCTCTACATTCAATCAATTCCGGTATAAAGTCCGATTGAGCTGGAATTCGTAGAAAATTTTCTAACAATAAGAGCTCAATTATTTCTTCTTCTTCATACCATATGAACATCTTTCCCAATTAAATGTATTTTCATTCACGATCAACCATGCATCAACATGATATGTTATAATGATGTGACAGTGGTCACGCTTTTGAGATAGCTACAAAACACGAAACCTTAGATGAGACTCGAACCAGGATTTCGTGCGGTTTGTGGACAACTCGAAGGCGTGGGAACTAGTCGAATTCTTTTTCAATCATATTTTACCAATTAGCATTCGAATCATTCAGGTTGAATTTATTTTTAGCCAACTACGATAGGTTATAATGGTATGAGTTAGTAGCTGAGTTAATCGCAAAACTCATAACTTCAGTACTTTCCACAAAACGGGATGTCAACGAAATGGGAGTTGAAATCTTTCTTGAGCAACGTTTTATTTTAGATAAAACTCCCACCGCCTTTTCATTGACTCTCTTTTCAGTAAATAGGAATTTCTCATTTCTTATTACTTTGTTTATTGAAATTTTTCTTTGATATATGGAGTAATAAGGTTATTAGTCTCTATTAAGAATACAAATCGCTGTTAACCTCATTGACTCATTAAATTTTTACATAGCTAACAGAAATGAGCTCTCTTCATCAAATAGAGTTTTTTCGCTTGTATCGATAATCCCACTAGTGTTGTTTACTGATTAGATAACGAAATAAATGAACAAATTTTATTCTACATTAATTAAGAATGTAAATAATATTGAAAAATTGATGTTGATCAAAATGCAGTAAATAATACGTTTATGGTAAACAATTTAGTGTGCTTCAACCTCCATTTTACGCTCTATTTTACTTGCTAATCTTCATACTTTTCATTATCTTAATAGTACTTACGTATATGTAGAATTAAGTAATTAAATGGAGTGCGTAACGCAGTGGTCAGATGTGCTGCTGCATCGTTGTTCAACTCAGTTTATTGTCAGCACGAAGAGGATATTTGCGTTTCAAACGAGGCCCGAAGAGAAGATGACTTCACGTCACGGCATATTTGATTGGTAGAAAGCGCGAGGGTGGTAGAAATTGGTGAAACGAGTTTCTATGAAGCCTACATGGAAGCATTTGGAGGGGAAAACGTTTCAAAATACATCGCAAGTGCAGTTATACTGAAATTCAAGTCGATGAGTTTCATGCGTGACTGATGATCCAGATGATCAAAATTTTTAGAACCGCTTATTTTTTTGAGCAGTTAATCAACAATTCTAGCATAACGGTTGCTTGTTCCCATCATGACGACAGTCTTGTTACGCTTTTTTGCTCCAGAAAGTGCACAAACTTATATGATACTGCGTACTGATAACTCGTAATTATTATCATTTTTCTGATTAAGACGAATCGGGCTGATTGCTAGTGTTTCATTGACATCCAACGTGCTACGTTAACTGTCTATCAAATATATTGATCGATAACACCTTTACAGTTTACAGAACTTATGTGAATGCAAAGTGAATTAATAAATATCATTCTTTGAAATGAATTTCGAAAAACATTTAAACCCTGAACTACAATAGTCTGTGATTCTGCAGGCATCTCAAAATGACGTTATTGACCATATCTGATCCAAAGTAATCAATCGATATTTACATTGAGATAAGATAAGATAAGATAACCTTCGGCGTTGATCAATCCCTTGTGGCGGGATGCGCCGACGCATTCATGTTCAACGTGTGATGTCGGTGGAGGTGGTTGAATGCGTGCCTCATCTATACAGTGATTTGAACTGAATACTCTTCACCAAGTCAGTGCCAGTCATCTTACCGAGACTTCTCTGGTACCAATTTACCGACTCCGGAGGGATGGCGGGCTTGGTAGGGCTGGGTGGCGGCCGCGAACTGATTGGGCCGGCGTGTCACTGCGGCACCTTCACCACTTGGCCACTGCGCCCCCATATTTACATTACAATTAAATTAAATGCTTATTACGGTGTTAAATATGACTTCTTCATTCTGTTGAATTTCGGCAGGTGGTTGAAAACGAGGTAACCTAACAATTCTATTTATCTAACAGCTTGACAAAATGATTTTGCATAATAATGAAGAGTTGAGAATAGTAAAATGTTTCTACATAGTTACCAATCATGCACAATGTTTTTAAGAACTATGTACCATAACGAAAGTGGGTAATTCAAAATTGCTCTAGTTAAACATCTTTTTAAGATTTTCATTCGTTCGTTGTTGAATTTGTGAGGAATAAGTGTTGTGAAGCCTCTGAATATATGTTTATATTGACTCATTAAATCGTAAATATTTTTAAGCAGACAAGATTCTACTTACTGATGTGTCTGACTGATATTGTTGATGAGGTTGTAATGGAGGTATCATAGACGGCTCAAGTTTTGACATCATATTCGCTGATTCATTTAGACTCCGATCGATGTCGAAATTTGGAGGTGAAAATCTGATGAATGGCTTCATAGAGAGCGCGGAAGCAACAACGAACCAAGAATCTTCGAAAAATTATTAACATTTGAAAAGCGCATGTGATTTTTTCTATGAGACAAAAATCTTAGATCGACTATGGACTGAATGGGAAACTATTTAGAGTTAGTAAAATAGAAGCTGTAGAATTTAGAAGTCGAAAGCGCCATGGTTTCTAGATTTGGAGCAGTCATATTTAAAGGACTCACATTCAGATCTGTTCAGTTATACGGTAGAAATCAATAAGTAATATTACTAATGAATTGTCTTGTTAAAGACGTCGTGGAAGGAGGGTCAATTTTTGAAATCATGATGATCCTGATGTTCTTTTTCAATCTAAGCAAAAACCTATTCATTCAAAATCACTAACGTAAGGTGAGTGGAAAGAAATACCCTCTATAGAATCAGGACCTAATTTCAACATAAGGATTCTGCAAGAAAGGTAAGGTAAACAAGAATACCTAGAGAATATTTGGAGAACTTGTTTATTTACTTCTTTAATGTAAATAATAATGTTTCAACAATCAGACAATAAGATAAATGACATACTTAATCGATGAGTACGGTTCTGGTAATGGTGGTGAATCCGACTGTAGAAGAGACACAATGGAACCAATTTCTTGTGATCTATAATCGATTGAGGTGCCTCATAAAAAATCATTTAAAAATGAAAGAAATCAATATATTTCGATTGAATGATACGAAAATAAACAGAATCACGGCTTAGATGGTATCAGGTTTATCACAGAGCAGTTTTTCGTTCAAATCATGTGTTTAGACTCATTTGAATTTTCATCTTCTGAGTTACATTGTTGTATTTTCACTCTTTTCTCAATGAAACATAGATATTTTCGAGCTGACTAAAAAAAAGCAAGAAATATTTCTGCAAACGAAAAGAATTACACGAAACGGAAGTCGATTGCGAGGAATTTTTCAGCAAAATAAAATATTCATGCAGCTTTTGATTGTGGGCAGTACAAAAGCTTAATTATTAACAATTATAGTATCGAAAAATTGTTAATATTGTATTTAAATGATTACATTTGAAACAGAAGCTCAGAAAGAAATAATTGCCAAATTCATAACGAACGATAGAATAGAAGAGTGTTGTGATATAACACTGGACTGATAATCTGTACGACGCGAGTTCGAGCCCCTCTGAGGTTACGAGTATTGAGAACAATGTTGAAAATGTAACATACAAAAATACAAACACATCTGTTATAGGACGTTATTGAGGTAAAAGTCGTAGAGCAAAAATATGTTTGATATGAAAAGTACTGAAATCACTTTCATTTTAAATACCTCTTATCACAAACTAGAAAGTGTTGCCGAACAAATTGTTGACCATTATATTATGCAAAAAAAAAACAAAAGATAGAACAAAAAATGATCATCTTTGCAGAATTCTACCGATCCAATTCCTCATTGATTTAATCTAATTTGCATAATTTTACTATGAAAATCAGTTGAAAAATGTGTCATCTACAATGTATTGTTATATAAAAACGTTTTTTTCTTACCTAAAAAACTACTAAGTACGCATTTGGATTACTGTAAGACCTCCATGATTTAGTTAATTCAAGCATTTCATTTAGATCATTTTCAAAATGAAAACTTTAATCAATATTCATCCAGAAACAGATAATGAGGTAAATGAGGTAAAATTACACTTTGAAAGTTTCAAAAACACTTAACATTTGAAAGAATTGCGAAAGAAAAAAATACATAATATTATAATTTCGAAGTAAGGATCAAAAAATGTGTTCTAGTGAGCAACAAAGCAATGAAGAAGCTGTTCAAAATTCAAAAAAAAGCTAAAATTAGGCTGAATATCGAATTCTCTACGATGAAGCTGTTCAGCTTTTGCGCTACTGGAAGATCTACCACTAAAAAACTTACGAAATACGAAAAACGACTTAGTGACACCATTAGAAAACATTTAGCAAAAGTCAGTAAGCAACGACAGAAAAGTACAAGTACTTCTGAGTTCTAAACTGTTATTGAAAGCATTACATTTATAGAGAGTACCGTACGACCTGCTATACGGTAGTATCAAAAAAAAATTACAACAGATCAACTGATGAAATACGTAATAAAACAAAAGAATTTTGTAAAATTTAAAAAGATGAGGTAAAAGTTTACTACAAAGAGCAACCTCTGCGAATCAATTGTTTTTATAGTGAAAAATCATTTTGAAAAACTATGAGATAGAGTCTTTTTGTATACGTTGATGTGACCAGAAAATAATCGATATTATCTTTCTTTTGCGATCAATTTCAAGGCTGTAGATAATTTATTCGTACGATATTGCCATTAATGAACCTCTGCGTTGATATACCGTAAGAATATTTATTTAGTTCTAATACAAACAAGTAAACAAACACACCTGTTTGGGTCAAAGTGTTGTTGTGATGGACTGTGTTGGTAAGGAGGATAAAGGTATTTTGAATAAGAGGGATATTGATCAGGACGAGGTTGATTAAACCATGGTGATGTATCGATCGCCGGTTTATCTTGTACGTCCATACGAATCACATCTGTAAAAGCTGTTTTTTGACCAAACCGATAACATGATAGCATTTAAATCATTTAAATCGTAGAAATCATTTAAATCTGTGGTTAGACTTACAATGGAGTGCTATAGAATATGAACAAATGCATAAAATTATAAAATTAGAAGATCCATTCTATGAGGTATCTCATGAGGATTAGAGGTGACTAAAACGCACCTGTTATGTCCTCTAAATGCGCCTCAAGTGAGAGAAATGGATCTGATAACGGAATATTAGTGAAATTCAATTCCATTTACAAATCGAGACAGAGTGATTTCATCAAACTAAAAAATTTAGACGGCATTAACTTGAACTAGTCATCATAGAGTCGTAATATAAAAACACCTATCAATGTAAGATATAAATGCAAATAAAAAAAAATTCGACACCGCCCACTCAAGAGCTTAGAATGCTCAGATCTGTTCATGCTGCTAAAATTGTATCGTTGAGAATAAAGTTAATTGACAAACAAATCCCAAGTATTGCCTTTCATTTTTCTACAAAAGATGAATAGTCTTCGCGGTATTATTTTGCGAATGAAGATATAAGCTATTTTTTGCACAAACAAATCTCCGATCTGAGTGAAATATTCAAATTAGAGTTTCATAATGAAAACCTATGGCTCAGAGTGAAACTGCTGGCATGAAAATAGCAGAAAGGAGGAAAAAAAACACTAAGCCTTGAAAAAGAAATGGTCATTTTCTTGGCTGCAGAGTACTGTGTATTACATTAAGTACACACTTATCAGCTGTTGCTTTGATCTCCTAAACGGTTTTTTAGCTAATTAACAAATTTCACTAATTTAAATTCTAAAAAGGCATCAATTAAAAAGGGAACAAAAAACAAATAAACGACATTGTGAAAGCAATTGATATTTATATGGCACAGTCAAACATAATTAAAAGGACACATCTGCTTCTACCGTATATCACTGGCATACTGTAATCACTCTGTCTTTGAAATGATCATGCCCTTTTTTTTTACTTTGATTGCAAAAATAAGTACATCACGATATTTTCACGTGACAAAAAGACGGACACCAAACGCTGTTGAGCATTTTATCAGCAATCAAAAATTTCAAGATAAGAAAGTCAAACATCACAGAGTGAATGAGCTTTGATTTTTTCAACGACAGCAACTATGAACAATCAAAAAAAAAAATCTGTAAGCCCCAGAGGCGTGAAAAAACGACGAATTCAAACTGCACAAATTGATTGATATCCAGCCATCATTAAGTTTTAATTAAGCTATTCTTTTAATGGTTTTCAAAGTTATTTTGCAACATTCTTAGTAAAATCTGAGATGAAAAAAGAGGAAAAAGGATGATTCAGTTTGAAACAGCTCTAATTTTTCCAATATTCTTTAAATAATGTAAATATTATAATCATTTCAGTATTGATTGGTGGTTATCGCTTGAAAATTTTCAGACAAATCAATAATTTAAGCGTCAAGTTATATGGAAAGGATGGATTTTCATGTGAATTCCATCAAAATTTGCAAAAGAGAAAGCATCAAAGTAGGCGAAGAAATTCTGTTCTGCACTATTAATTGATTTACGTATTTTAGAGTCGGTAGTTTGATTGGTAGAATACCAATCTGGAAATCATTAAGGCACGGGTTCGAGTCACTCCTGAGGTACCAAGTTTTGGTATTAGCTCAATTCATAATTGATAACATTTGCAGCATCTCTTGTTTTCGTTATGAGAAAATTGAAGAAAAGGTTGAAAGTGAAACTCAAAGAGGATTAGTTAATGAAAAAAAAATGAAGATTCATACGTACACGCACGATTCATCTTAACATTTATGATTGCTTAACGATAAATTGATGAGAAAAAAATTCGCTGTTGACAGTCATAAAAGTGCAGACAAAAAAGAAGAACTGACAAATAGATTACTTTAATTATAACCGCCTACACTCAAGTTAAAAAAGAAAACAAAACAATCGATAAGATCAAATTGAATCCAATGATGAACAATTCAAAATTCCCGTTGAAATAACGTATGAAAAAGACCTTAAGAATATTCACTGCCATTCTACACATTCTGTTTCGGATTCAAATTCAAATTAGGTAAAAAATCTTTTGAAACTCAATTCAAATTTGTTAAAAATCTACTATTTAACTGCTCTGGTTGTTGAGGTTGTTTTTCGCTTAGAGAGAAAATGTTTCACTTTGTTAAAGTGAAAAGAAAAAACCAGAACAATCGTTTAATTAATGGAGAGGATGAGTGACAGCAGATTCTTAGAGCTAGAAAATCACTACAGCTACAAGGAACAGCTCCCTTTGAAACGATATCAAATCTTCTTTGAGTTGAGAATCGTTTGAGTTCAGTTCTGACAAATTCTATAAGTGACAGGAAAGCTCGAGGAAAAAACTATTTGTACAGAATGCAATGCAGAAATAGTGACAGACAGAAAGATATTCAAGAACGATACTGATTGCTCAATGGGAACTCCTAAAAAACTCAGGGGAAAAAAAGAGACGAAGGCGAGTGGGACACGACAGAAAGCAACTCATTAACAAAAAAAAACTGTTGAAATGATAAAAAGTAGAACGAATTGTTAACGTTATCATTGCCTTTTCGTTGAAAAAAATTAGCACATGTGAGAATTGCCGAAAATATTATTTTGTGTCATTCAAATTCGGTCACTATTTTTTTTTCGATAGAATGATACACATCTAATTTTAATTGAAACTTAAACGAATTTTCCTTTATGGTTAACTGTGACATATGTTGATATCCCACGTTGTTGAGTTAGCCGCATAACTCAAAGACTCAACAATACCATCTATTATTGACTGCTTTAGAATATATCATTCTTTTCTTAATCTGCTAGGATGAGCAGCTTTTTTTCTAATTCCTTAAAATAAAATTCATCCATTTAATTTTAATATCCGTAATGATGCTGAGTTGATCTTCCGACTAGATTTGATCAGTTGTTAAAGCCATGGCGCAGCAGTGGAAGTGCCGTAGTGATACGGAGACCCGGATCAAGTTCGCAGCCGCTTCTTAGACCAACCAATCTAGAGATCACTCCGAAGATGGCAAATCGATACCAGAAATCTGAGTAAAATAAATAACACTGACTTCTTAAAGAGTGGTCAACTCGTGTCACCGTATAGATCAGACTTGCATTCAATCAATCGCAAGATAGATATCATGTCGAACTCAAATAAGCACATACCTCAAAAAAGTAATCAATGCCAAATATTATTTCAACTCATCTTAAAACTTTGCCCAAATTGAATACGACTTAAATTTTTCCGAATCATCGCATGAAAATTGTGAAGAATTTCTATTTAACCAAGTTGTAATATTTTTTACGGTGTAATACCTCATATGAGTTAGGTCTTCACAGCTGTGGACCCTCTTATAATAAAATCGACCACATTTAAGCATTTATGAAAACATTCATGAATATGTGCAATACAAACTTTATTTAGATTGAATAAAACAGGAAAAAAATTCAGAAAAAAAAATGAACTCCGATAAGAGGAAAAGATGTTAGCGACTTCTATAGTCTTAATAGATCATGTCAATCTTCTCAATCGATTATTATATAAATATCGAATAAAAAATAGTCGTATGCCCTCAATAAATAGTATGCTGATTACTTCTGAAGAGAAAATCTCTATTCAAATGCAAGCCATCGTCATAAAACCAATAGATGAAGCTTCAGCATCTGTCAATACCCATGGCATAGGCCGCCATACATCCATCCGTCTTTGGATGACGCACAAATATTATTGAATTCATATTTAGCAAATTAAACAGATTCCGATATCTATCCCTTGTAGCCTCAATCCTATCAAATGAGTCTCTTAATAATTTTTCGACCTCAAATTAATACTTCTAGTTGCGTAATCGCACAACAGACCTAATTTTTTTCGGTGTTGTCTTAGTAAAAAATTGTAAGTTGCTTAGATGAGATTTCGATCAGTAGTCACCATGTAAACCTCTCATTAATAGTTTTTATTTATATTGGACTCAAATTTTCAATGTTTCAATACGATCACAGCAGATCACAGATCAAATCTCAATCTTATCATTCAGTAGTACGTTTATTTTTGAAGTCGTTACCGATCACAGTTCAATTCCAACGAATAAATTCTTATGAGAATATGATAATAAGTTGCTTACATAAACATTATGATCAGAATAAAAGAAACAGAAAAATTACTAGAAATCAATGGAATAATAATGTTTTGTAACATTTAAGTTGTTTCTTGTGGATTCTCATCAAAAGATTGCAGTGTAAAAAAAAACCAATATATTCCCTGTGGAGAGAAAAAAAAACAAATTGTTTACTTCGTGTACAAAACAATTTGTTATAATCAAAAAAGTGAAAGAAAATAAGAAGAAATCAGAGAATATTGAGACTTGACGTGTGATAGTGAAAATCGTGACATTTACGGTTACGGTGATAATTCTCCCTCGATTTCTGATTGCTGGTCTGCTTCTATGAGAAGCGTCTCATTTCGAAAATCAATAGCAGTTCAGTACCTAATGAAATGTTCCTTTTATTCTATTACTTAATCATCACACAAACACTGGTACATTTTTTTCCTGGAACTCAAATTTGCAACATTTTGAAAACTACTCAAATCTCGTGTTGCACAGTATTTTCAACTCAGACTATCATAGTTAAATTTACTGTAATATGTAATAGACCTAAGAGACATTCATTTAAGGTGTTAGCCAGAGGCGCGTGGCGCAGCGTAGGATGTGCTATCGTGATACGCAGGCCCAAGAAATCAGGTTCGCTGCCGCTCCTGAGCCAACGACGCGCTCTACCGTCCCATGTTAGCTAACTGGGTATCAGATAAATTTAGATAAGATTAGTACTGAGTTTCAGTACAGATCGAGGCATCTCTCAGGAAATCATCAACGTTAAAGCTAGTAATTTGTTAGATATTAATTAAATTGATACGGTCATAACATTCTTATTTGAACTGTCCTAACTTTACGTCAAACGTAAGTCAGATCACATTTACTCTTCTGAGAGATCAGATGAAATTTCGGCAAAAATTCCATTACATTCAGAATCATATCCACCCATTGTTAATTGTGGTATATTACGACAAAGAAATGATTTCCCATTATATAATTTGAACGCTTTTGTTTTGACAATCAAAATCCATCAATGTAAACTCATTATTAAAATTAAGTTTCAATAGAAAAGCAATGTGTTATCGCCTTCTTTTTCGTTTAAAGGATGCCAGCCTAATCTTACAAACCATTCAGAATCAATATTGCACTTTACTTTGCGATTCTTAAGACTTATAATACAAACAAGAAACCTTAATACTTTATTCGATAAAAAGTACAAACGTTCAATTTAAAAGCGTTGAAATCTACAACACAACTTAACTTGATGTTTAAGTCTGAACACAAAATCACTTTCGAAACAAAATAATACACAGAAACCCTAGTAAAAATGAGCTCGATAATCATAGTGATTATTATTTTATTCAGTTACTTTCCTACCAACTATGATAGTTTGTAATGGTTTCATCACCTAGATTCCCGTTGATCATCAACAGAGTCATTCGGACACCAGTTAAACTTCCATTGGTCTCTATCACGCGTGAGGGTAGCCCAATAAGTTCTTTCCGCTCTAAGGATTCGTTGAGATTCATCTCTTCCGAGGCCTTTAGGATCAAGTCTCACCATCAATATGGTAATAGTCCTGCAGTGCGTTTGATGTCCAGTGGGACCCAATCACTTACAGCTCGTGTCCAGCTAACCTATTTTCCGGAAGCTTGTCGTATATGCCTGTGTCTTTAATTTTTGCTCGCCAACGATAGTCAGAGCTGAGAATTTAAAATGGTTTTTATGCTCACGTTGGGGCGCAGTGGCGGGAGTAGAAGTGCTACAGTGACACGCAGGCTCGAATCAGTTCGCGGCTGCCCTCAGGCCTATGAAGCCTGCCATCCTTCTCGGGTCGGTAAACTAGTACTAGAAAAATGTAGCCAAAATAGCTAGCACTAACTTGATTAGAAAAGGTCAAATCAAGTAACTGTGTAGACAACGCTCGCATCCAACCACCTCCAAAATATCAACTTAAACACGAATGCGTAGGCGCATACCACCAACAAGGGATCGATCAATGAAAACGCATATCATAGCGTATTATCCTCATGTTGCTGAGAAAATGACAAAATTTGGAGCCTGTGACGAGACTCGAACCTATATCGCATAGTTGATAAAAAAGTAATTAATCACTGTGATAGAAGCTACGGCTAAAGAGTGAGCAATAAATGGTATTGTTGAGGCCAATAGTTTTGTAGTTGTTGTATGAGGATCCGAGGTTTGTGTCTAACTCAAAAACATTAGTCATTAAGAATTTGTATAGGTACCTATGTAGAGAAAACAAACTGCAGGAGATCAAATTGAAATGAACTAAGTGCCACCCTCGCAAAAAAGTAGATACCTACGTCCTCATACCAAATTTTGAGTGTTTGTAAATACAATATTTGACATTTTCACGTTTCCTTTCAAGTAATTCGCCAACAATTTTTTCTGTTATCATTGTAGATACCTTACGTCACTTAAATTTTCATCTATCGAAAAATACATCCATCCATCCATCAAGAACGAGTCGAAAAATGTTAAAAATCAGAGTTAAAGAGACGCAACAACATTAGTATACTTGTTATCGAGTTCAAAATCATGAAAGAAAAAAATAAGGGAAATAAGACATGAAGATTAATAACAGCGACACTACAGATAAGATTCTGGATAAGTCTTCGAGTCAAATTAGATCCATAAAGGCTCAACATCAGTGATACAATCTATACTGATAATTATTCCAACAAAATTTTCTAAATCACACATGCGCCTCTTCGTACAAAACAAGTGCAGTGATCCTGAAGAAAAATCCACTATTAGCAACCATCAAAAATAAGAACAGTCACGTCATGAACTTGCAATAAATAAAGGAGTGAGATGATAGAAAGAAATATTTTAAAAAATAAAAAACATAAATTCATGAGTTCAATAAACAGATAACATTAGAAACAACTGATAAACCAATCTGTCAATATAAAGGGAATTTCCAAAAAAGTAGCAATAAAACAAAAAACATAATGGTATTAACACACGATGAACAGACCTAAATCATAAACAGAAACATCATAATCTGAGGTGGCTTTAAGGAGCATCCTAATTGTGATATGTACGTGATTGCAGACAAACTGCAAGCAAAGCTACAACCAATATATTGTCGAATACATTTTTTATTCTAAAGATCTGCTAGGTTTATTTATTGTAAGTTGTCCATGCAGTACAAGATTTTATCCTCTATAATTGATTTTATGTTCTATCAACTAGGCGCACTTCCTAATTGTTACTTCAATTGTTATACAAGGAGTTTTCAGAACGATTTGTTTTTAAAGATTTATATGGGAACATTTCAAATCCCCGGCTTAGATTATGATAGTGTGGAAAGTTCACCAGAAATTGAAGAAGCAGAACCTTCTTTGGTATGATTTTCATTGGATCCTTGATTAAACTGTTAGTAAGGTCTATCACTAAACTTTTACTAGATAAAGATCAGGAAAGACAGTTTTGGAACATATAGGGCGCATAGCACAAATGATAAAGTGGAAAATCTTATATAATTCATAAACAAAACAAAATGCTTATAGGATAGCCACATGTGCATTGATTGTTACTGCATTTCCATGAAAATCGTACAACAACCACGAGGAACTCCTGTACCTGAAAAGTACCTTGTTGTACATGAACTTACAAGTACGTTCCTTTTTTTATACCTGATCTTAAAAAGGATCACTACTATGGTCAGTAATGTTTTTTTCATCAACATGGTACTGCGTGCTTGAAAGATTTCTCCTAGGATAATAGTTTTTGATATCTTGCAGGACTGTTAATTTTTAATTATAATCTTTTCTAATGCCTTGCAATTTTCAGGTGAGGAGTTGGCCACATTTGGGAATGCTCTCAAAGATAGCGAAATCGATCCTGATGGCGATGATTTTATACGTAAGCTTGTAATTTATTTGAATACATATTGTATTCAAGTTGTAAATGCAATTTGCAGATTGCGACAAGTGTAACTGTTACTATCGTGCTTCGTGTAAAGAACATCCGCTATTCTGGGTCAAAGATCGTGAACCTGTGAGTTTTTTAAATAAATGTCTATCCAATGATTCTTAACATATTTTATGTTTGTGTCCCACATATAGGGCAAAAGTTCCAAGCCAGAAGATCGTGCCAGAATGACGGCACCAGCATTTATAAGCATTAGAACTTCATCGATACCTAACGCGGGCATGGGTGCATTCGCAGAAGCTTTTATACCAGTGCGTCGTTAATGCCTTTTCATTTTTTTTTCTACTTCTTAATGTAGTTTTCATTTCTATTGTTTTTAGGTAGGTATGGTATTTGGTCCTTATCAAGGTATCTTAATTGACGATGCATCTGATGCGGAAAAGGATGGATATTGCTGGGAACTTCGGTAATCCAGTTTCTAGTTATG
Organism: Dictyocaulus viviparus; assembly: GCA_000816705.1. Taxonomy (NCBI): domain Eukaryota; kingdom Metazoa; phylum Nematoda; class Chromadorea; order Rhabditida; family Metastrongylidae; genus Dictyocaulus; species Dictyocaulus viviparus. Next base: position 129,695 of record KN716279.1, on the reverse strand, counting down.
AAGAAAGCTATTGGATATCCAATATTTTTAAAAAAATCTCGATTCAAGACATTTTCGTTTCAGAAGTAGTAATGGTCCACATTTCATGGATGGCAGTAATACTCAATATTCAAATTGGATGAGATACATCAACAGCTGCCGCCGTGAGTTTTGTACCAGTCAAATATCAATGCACCCTATGTTTTAATTATTATACTTCACAAATCTGCATTACATTGTTTGAATAAGGAAGTAATTCACCTAATTGCTTAAGTGCTATAGCGTACGATTATCCGCTATTAGAAGACTGCTGTATTGAACTTGAGTGGACCAAATTAAATATTGTTTTCCCATTACTGCGTTCTTTATAATCTGTTAATATACTGTTGCAGACGACAAGGAACAAAATTTGTTGGCATTCCAATATTGTGGTGGCGTGTACTATCGAGTGATACGGCCGATCAAAATGAAAGACGAACTCTTAGGTGGGAAGAGTCGCTGCCTCCGAATTAAGCGCTCTCATTGATGTTTTATTTCTCTATCGAATTTTCACTTTTTTAAACTAGCATTTCCATTGATTTATTCACTGTCAGTTGTTATTCCTTTTGTAAATATCTATTATTGGGTTGGACTTCGTCTTCATTATAGACAATTAATCCAAATGGACGACACATCATATTTGATCAATTTGATTCGGGTATCCATAATGGGAACTTACTTTTCTTTTCGTAGTGGGTGTGATGTTTACTTGACTAGTTTCATGCCATTTTCACTTGTAATCTGTGATCCTTGTACATAAAAGCAATTAAAAAAATAAATGGTTGATTTGGTCAGTTGATTTTTCGAACGAAATGGAAAATCACCACCACTATCTTATTTTTCTTTTAGTGTGGTACGGTAAGAAGTTCGGCAAAAGTCTTGGAGTGTTCACTACATTGCGTTCGCTCAAGAAGCCAATCATTGCTGCTAACAAGAATCCGTTCATACTTTAATATATGGTACGTTCGTGGATAAGATATAGGTGGTGATGCAGTATAATTCCAACCTTAAATTTACGGTTATTATTGTTAGAAAAGTCTTAGGCGTAGTTATTAGCTTTTTAGTGCTGAACATACAAATTTTCATAAGAAACGTTTTGTTACAGTCACAACAAAAGCGCAATATGATTGTCGGTTTAATTTGACATCTTACTAATAATAGTGAGGTTGAAGACAACTCATTACATTGCAAACAAATGTTGAACACTTCAAAGATTGTAATGAAGATGGGAGTCCTTCATGGAGCCATATTCCAAAAATAATCGGTATAAATCAAATTTCTTCTCAATTTAATCCACTACGAACAGGATGCACAAAGTAGTTAATTACAAGTTGTATGTTTTGGCGATTCCAAATCAACGGCTTGTGATGAACTAACATTGGGTGAAACTCTTCGACTCTGAAATGTTTTACTGCATTCATAAACATAGAACTTTTACCATTTGTCAACCTTAAATGTTTAAAAGCTACTGACCACTTTACGAGAATTCCACAAAGTTCTATAATGTCACAAACCACTCAGCAATACACAAGATCTTATTGACATGGGAAGTTTTGTTCATGAACATAAAAGCTGTGTAAAAGCTGGATTAATATTTTCTTTTAATCTTCATCTCTCACATACCAATACCGTTCTAGACTTCATTCTTTTACATTCTTTAATTTATGACGTAATATAAATGTCCTAATATTTGAATATAACTACTTCTTTAAATAATAAGAATTTCGGGAACTGGTTGTGTAAAATCGAAAGTATGAACTTTGCAAAACCTACAATAGTTGCCTCTGGTTTTATATGCGTGAAATCCATTTGTTTCTCCATTTTAGCAAGACCAGTAGCAATACGTTCTTTCGTAGAAGTGCTTTCCATAGACACGAAACTCACATGTCGTTTCTCATATTTCTGTGACAGCTCCACGGGCTTCAAGTAGTAACCACGTTCTGTAATCACTTCGAATATAAAAAAAAGCGATCGAAAAAGCATTTATGTTCCGTGTTTATACAGTAAAAATCATCCATGTTTTTAGTGTGGGAAGTAAACAATTTCTATATGAGAAGAATCACATTTCTTCCATTGTTTTGGGACAAACTCTACACACGTGCAAGAAGTGTGCAGCAATAAATAATGATAGGTTTAGATATGGATTTTAAATGCTTGTGCAATATTCTTGAGGTAGAATACTAGAAAGTATTTCCTACTGCGGAATTATTCATAGTAATTCCCACTTACCTATGATGGAGAAGCGTTCATTGAGTGTAACGTGACGATTAGAGTAGTTTGAAGCACGATTCGGAAGTGTCACAAAATTCTTCTGGATCGCTGCACGGCCCTTGATCGGCTCAATTGTGTAGGTGATGTCAGTCATTTTCTTTCTTGAATTTTGGTTATTGACAAATGTACTCTGCTAGCATTTGTATATGCTTTAATTCCGTAGAATTTCTCAATTCTCTATCTATTTTATTTTACTGGTGACCTATCTATCATAGAATGAAAGTAACAGATATAAGCGGCATATTGTAACAGAAGTTTTTAAGATTTGTAACCATTCTGTCTTATTTGGTTTGGCAAGCTTCATCTACTAACGAATTTCATTATACATTCCACAACATTTATGGTCTTTTAATCGAGTCAACGTACCTTAGAATTTTGACAATATTGAGATATCCTTTTCACTTTTCAAGTTTTAATAGATATCGAAAAATCGACCAAGTCTTTTGTCTATGATTATCATTTTCAGATTAATTGGATATAGTAGTATCAACAAGGTGTTTGTTTACCGGTATGAAGACGAATGTGTTGCGATTATTACTAATTATTAAGCTGCTTGCAATACACTTAAACAAGTCCATCCAACCTCCTATGTCTGAAGAGTTACTTTCTATTTTATTATGTTGGTTTATGCTATTGAATTATTAATCTCTATATAATTTTGTTGTCGCCATACCTTTTTCTTGAAATTTTTGTACGGATATACTGACCAAAGGCAATTGAAGAGTATAAAATAAAGATTTGAGCAAAGTCTTCCTAAGCTAAGAATCAAGTATCGTATTTCTAACGAAGGGTAATATTTTCGTCAAAATGAAGCGTAGTAAAAAAATTGGAAATCTGGTCTTGGTATGGTTAACGTGTATAGACGTCTACATAAAGTATAAGAACATAATGTTAATATAAGAAATACGTATGCTGTCTCACAGAGCGGATGAACAAATGAAAATATTTAAAATTCCCGCGCCATGAGAACAATGCAGATTTCTGGTTTGAGATCATTCATTCATCACTCTGACTAAATTTATCGGAGTACGAAGTTTGGTCTTTGTATATAAAATAACAGTTGTTTCGAGAAATACATAACCATAATAGGGTGTTTGCAGCATAAATATGCAATCTGACAAGGAAAAATAGAGAATTTTAATTAAAGGGCCAATAGACGATGCACGCAACTATGCAAATGTTCCCTTACTTTGCCACATTTTTTTCTTCAGTTGTTGTTATGCTTATTTAATGAGTATAATGTTTTTAACGTTCAGTGTTTTAGAGGTTTTATAGTAAAAGTCTTTCAAAAAAGTGCTGTCAGACCAAAGAGGATACCTACGCCAACTTTGCTCTTCTTGCTTCAATATTGTATTAAAGAATGTTTTTAGACAATTGTTTATTTTTTCATACTTTTGAACTCTCGGTGGGTTTTGATCTTCGAGATGAGCTCTACTCTTCGTTCCGTGCTTACAAAACAATTGCCATCGTCCGCCTTGTAAGTGATATTCTAATATTTTTGTTTCACTTGAATTAATGACTGATTTTCTCTAAATTTCCTGTGAAGTTGCACTTATGCGAGTTACAGATGGCGTGGTATTTTTTTTTGAGTTTGTAATGAGCTATCACAAGAAATTATAATGCGATGTGTACATTTAAGACGCTTTATTTCCTTTTTGCATTTTTACACAAGCATTTTTAAGGATATATTTAATACATATATATATGGTTTTGAAAAAAGGGTCCAAAGTGTGGGTGTCTATATACTCAGTGACAAAGACATTTAAAAAGCATGCAATCTAACCTTCCGTATGGCGGTTTATCCCATCAAGTTGGGCATTTCCCTACTTTCCTTATACACTTTCGTATCAAAAAGCCTGGACACCTTATCACCAAACGTTTTTTAGTTCGTCGTCACATCGAAGTCAATCACGTGATAATACGCCACTTTCCTGGGATGAATTCTTTGATGACTGTTGTAATGTTGATATTGATGGTGATATCTTCAACGTGTATCTTAAGGTGATCATAGTATTTCGAAAGACGTTTAAATCTGTTTCATTTACAACGGATTTGATTGCTTTTTATGTTGGACATGATTTAGGGAACTTCTGGTCCAGTGTTCTACTTATTGCACGGTGGTGGATACTCGGGATTAACTTGGGCTTGTTTCGCTGTAAGTCATTTCATCTTCAGTAATCCTCCTGTAAAAACTAAAAGTCTGTTCGCTGTTATTCTACCTATTTCAGCCCATGATTTTTAATAGTATTTGCTATGTAATGTCCAGTGAAAATTCTATTCAGAGTTTTTCGCATGAATTTTTAGATAGAATCGTTTGTATAGAGGAAGGGAAGTTCTTATGTAACATATATGTAGTTTTAAATAGCTAAAGAATAGACATTTAAATAGTGGTGACTAATTGTTGTTTTGACTGCTCATGTCTCACTATATTCGAAGTTTTAAAGAGCTCCACATAGAATCGGTTGGTTGTGGCAGTCAGTGTTATAATTTAAATTCTCCATTAAAATAATGGTTTTATGGAAAATATGTATTTAGGCAGAGCTCAGCTCTCGTATTCAATGTCAACTATTGGTGCCGGATCTCCGTGGACATGGCCAAACGCATACTAAGGATGAAACAGATTTTTCAACAGATAGGCAATCAAGGTTTAGATTGTTTAATAAAATTTATCACAGAAATTCACCTTGAGTAAACCAACTGTTTCTCAGAAAAAGCCTATGAAAAACCTATGAAAACTACAATTCCTTTAACACTTTTTATATAAGTTTACAGGGATATCATAAACATCTACAATGCAGTTTTCGGTAGTAAAGAGGGTGAACCCCCTAATGTATGCTTAGTCGGTCATAGGTGAGTTTTTCCTTCTACAGCTATATTATTTTCTCTACTTTTTGCATTTAAAATCATGCAATCATCTTGTATTATAGCATGGGTGGCGCTTTGGCAATACATGCTGTTGCTCTCAATGAAATTCCTAACGTTATGGGCTTAGCTGTTGTCGACGTTGTTGAAGGGTCAGCCATGGATGCACTTAGTGGCATGGTGAAATATTCTAAAAGTTGCAGCTTCCTAGCTGACTATATTCTTGGATAAGAGTCGATTTTCGTGATGAGATGCTTTTATGTTTCATAAGTATCGCTGATTTCAATGATTATCTAATATTATCGTGTTGCTCAATGGGAAATTTTATACGATTTTATTCCTTGAAGTGGTAGATTTATTCGTAGCATATTTATCTAATATTCTCACATTGCAGAAATAATGCGTCACGTTATAATAGTAGCTCTGTGTGTTTTAGCTAGTTTTTCTGCGTGGCCGTCCAACCACGTTTGATTCTGAAGAAAAAGCTGTGGCATGGTGTTTGCAGTCTGGTACAACAAGGAATCGGCAGGCTGCTCGGATTTCTATGCCGTCTCAATTGCGAAAAATGGACGATGGAAAGGTATGCTACATGTTGTAACTAGCTTTTCAACTTGTTAAATTTCTTTATAGATTTTACAGTTTTGTACCGATTATTTCCATCTTTTAGTATACATGGCGAATCGACTTAACAATAACAGAGCCGTACTGGGTAGGCTGGTTCCAGGGTTTATCTTCGAAGTTTTTGTCCTGTTATCCTCCAAAACTGCTTGTTCTGGCTGGCGTTGATAGGCTGGACAAGGATCTTACGGTTACACTTCCTTATCTTCATATCACTACTGAAATTCCGTACTTGCATTGTCAAATTGTGCGTCCGCTAGCGCATTTTAGTGTCTTATTAAAGTAGATTTTTTATTAGAAAGAATCAGAAGGCTCAATTTTTTTTGTAAAGAAAGAACAATTTAAGGACGTTATTTCTTGCTTTTTAAATGAACATGTCGTTTTCATTAAGTTCTTTTGCGGTAATTATATATTATTCAGACAATGGAGCCGTCACTCTCATTTTTCAAGGTGTTTTGTGATAGTACGCATGTTATAAAATAGAAATCTGCTTTCAAGCAATTAGATACTTTAATAAGAAAGCATAATTAATTACTTGAAGATATTGGTATTTGTTTCATAATATATTTCAGTAGCCATACGCTTTCTAATTTTTAAAACGTTATTTACCTCATTCGATTTGTAAGTTGTGTTCTCATATATCATTTACTTATTATGGGGTGCCATGACGTAGTGGTGGAGGTGCCACGTCGGCCCGAGTCAGTTCGTGGCCGCCCCCTCCGCCATTTCAACCAAGCCCTCCGGGGTCGGTAAATAGATACCAGAGAAATCTATGTAGGATAACTAGCACTGACTTGGTGAAGAGTGGTGAACTCAAGTAACTGTATAGACCAGGCTCGCAATCAACCAACTCTATAATATCTTGTTGAACTCGAATGCGTAGGCTGATCTCGCCACAAGGGATTGATCAACGCTAAAGCTTATCGTAATTAGGATCCTTTTATTTTTGTCAATACGTCAATTACGTTTTATTTTAATTATTCTTTGTTATTGAGATAAATTCAAAGATCTTGCATGAAGAAGCGAAAGAAATGAAATAAGAACTATTGTTCATTGAATATTGTATCAGTTATGTAGATGCAATTATTTAAACACAAATTTTTTTACGAAAATGTTTGTAAGCTGTAGAGTTATGCAACAACAAAGTGAAAGTAAAAATGTAGGTCTAAATGCGACTACATAGATACAAGATTACGTAGCTTACTCATTCTAACTAGGTATGATGGTATCAAAATAAAGAGTTCAAGTTATTCAGAAAACTTTTCGCAGTCGTTTACTCAATTTATCCGTTGTATTATAGATTGCACAAATGCAAGGAAAGTTTCAAACTACAATTTTGCCTAAAGTTGGACACGCAGTGCAAGAAGACAGTCCTGATCGACTAGCGGACGAGTTGGCACGGTTCGCCATACGACACAAGTTCGCCGAAGCTGTGCCAGGTTCGAAGCCAATTGCTTCTCGTCCTATCATGGAAATGGGAATGATACCCTAAGAATTGCGTTGATGTTTTGATTCTTTCAAACAGTTCGTAAAACGTGGAGGCATTTTCTGTACCTTAATCGTGTAAATATTCATGTATTTAGTGTACTTAGAATTTCTAGGTCTTTCTCATAATACAGTGCCACATCCTCATAACTATCTTTCATAGTTTATATATGTTGTTGTAAAAGAAGGTTATTTTCAAATAGGTATCGAGTTTTTTTTAGTTTTTAGTAAGTTGTTTAACTAATTGTCATTGTAGTTGTTATATTCAAGTATTGAAGTATACTGAAGTTGAATAAAAAGAAAATGATTTCTCGGAAATTAATGAAATCTTATTCCTATACAAAATATCTTAGGTTTGTTATTATTTCACGTTATCATCCAGATAATAGAGATGCTTCTATCAATTGAACATGATGTAGTCCAGTGGTGTTTTTCTAGTTCTTGTCTTATACTTTCTTTCTCATTTACACATGATATGAGATACATTTCTAAGCTTGAAGAACTAAGTTGTATATGAGAGAAAGTGTGTATGAGATGCCCGCAGACGTTCGGGACCGTCCTCACTACCAAAATAACGGTATGATACAAAATAAGCGGACCAACAACGGCGCACGGCGTTATTTGACTAGCTGGGAAGAGAGTACGGAAGTTATTTTGAGTTTTGTTCTAGCACTGGTTAAGATCTACCACTAACAGCGTCAGATAATAGTGGTTTTACTAACTTCGTTAATCTGGAATTAGTCATCATCATCGTTTCTTTTTAAATACGGTCAACTTTATGACTGAGAAGCTAGCGGGACTGGCTAATATCTGATGTCAGCATTAAGAGTTATGATAACGTCAGAATGTATTAAGAGCATTTTAGAGTTGGTAAGTTCTACAGAGAGGGTTACACATTCGGTGACATCCTGATTTTAACGCTGAGATCGACGACTGGACGCTTGAAGGACATAACGTTGAAGCGCATGGACTTGATTGTGATGTTTGAAGGTCATAGTGAAAAAAAAAGAAAAACGAAAAAGGAATAAACAAACAAAATCTTCCACTGTCGTTCATAACGGACAGTTTACTCAATGAAGGTAGGTCTAGTAGGGTTACAAGTACTCTGCATAAAACGAGTCGTAGAAAAGTAGATTAGTGTTTCCAGTGAATTAAGTTTGTTTCTGTTGCTCTCAGAATCTTTAAATCACACTGTCTTAGAGAAGCCTAAAGAATTCACTGAAAAGGGTTTTGAACCTTATAAAAAGTTCTTGCTTTGAGAATCAGTTTTGTATGCTAATGTGACTTGAAGCG
>KN716279.1:76444-109169 GCA_000816705.1 Dictyocaulus viviparus | reverse complement strand
TTCAATTGTATTAGTTTTCCCACGTTTTTCACTAAACAACAAAACTTAGAACCTGAGACTGCACTGGAATTAGTGAAAAACCGATGGGATACCATTATGAGGACCTCGGCACTGCAATTGGTAGCACAACTGGATTACCGTTGATAATCGACAGAGTCGAAGCGAGCGGACAGTTGACACCAGTAAAACTTCTCCTTCTTCCTATCACACTATAGTAGCCCAATGACTTCTTTTCGCTCTAGGGAATCGTTAAGCATCAGGATCCCTTTTTAGGGCCTTTGTGAAAAAGTGTGATCATCGAGCTGATGGTCTCCTGCATTAGGTTTGATGCTTAGTGGGATATAATTAATTCCCGCTCGTGCACAACGGTCATCATTCACACGCATCAGTGTCCAGCCAACCTAATCTCCGGAAGCTTAGCTTGTACGACTGCGTCGCGAATTTTTGATCGTTGACGTAAATAAGAGTTTCGAATTCCTTCTTTCACTCTAATGATGCAGAAAACCCCAAGCATTACCCTTCCGATAGAGCGTTGTATTGTGCTTAATGAACGTTCATCCTGTTTCGTGATGTCAAAGTTTCTGAAGCATAGGCAGGAAGAGCCGTCGTGTCAAAAAAAGGTAGTTTCGGAGCTTTGTTTTCTTTGTTTTTTTCACTACGCCTTCGATGCTTTATGTTTCCCAACCCGATCGTTTCCTTTTCCTAGGCTCTGGCGCCATATTGTTCATCACACCGATATTACGAGATAGATATACAGCTTAAGCACTCTGAGAAATTCTTTCCGTTGAGCGTGAATGGGACATCAGCAACATATCCGTTCTTCATAAATATCGCCTTCTTCAGGTTTTTAATTTGAGACCACTTGCTCCACAACCACTGTCGAAGTCAACAAAGTTGCTTGATGTTTGGTGCAATGAATGCAATATCACCAGCGAAGACAAGATGGTGAAGTTTCCGATTTCCACTCCAATATCGTCCCATACCTATTTAGGCATGATGTTCTCAAGAGTGACTGTGAACAACTTTGGTGAAATAGGATCGCCTTGTCTAAACGTTCTTTTAACGTTGATGATTATGTCTTTATAGAACGGGGTATATTTGATAGTGATGCAGCTCACAAAGAATCTTGACATACCGAGTCGGAAGCGCTTGATTAGTCAACGTTTCCGTGACCGCTTCTGTCTTTGAATAATCTATAACCTTTCTAAGATCTATGAAGATGAAACCGTGTCGTTTATTATTTCTCGTGACTTTCGTGGGTACTCACGCGGTCGCTCTTCATCAATGTACTGCCAAACTTGTTTAGGATAACGTATGCGAAAAGCTTACTGACGACGGACAACAGGCTGATTGGACGAGGACATAACAGCAGAGCTTAGCAAAAGGAAACGAGCGGCTTGCGGAACAATAAGAGGATCAACGACGTAGTGAAGAGGACAAAGAAGACAAAGCTCCGAGCCAACCTTTTGGTACGACGGTCCTTCCTGCCTCAACGTATGCTTCAGAAACTTGAACATTACGAAACCAGGATGAACGTTCATTAAGCACAATACAGCGCTCTATCGAAAGGGTAATACTTGGCGTTTTCCGCATCACTCAGGTGAAAGAGTGAATACGAAGTTCTGATCTACGTCAACGATCAAAAATCAGAGACACAGCCGTACACGGCAAACTTTTGAAGATTAGGTGGGCCGTGATGCGCATGAATGATGGCCGGTGGACAGAAGCTGTATGTGATTGGATCTCACAGGACATTGAGCGCACTGCAGAGAGACAACCAACACGATGGTGTGACCTCTTCACCAAGGCTCTAGAAGGGAATTATGATGCTGAACGAGTCACTAGAGAGAAAATAATTTATTAGACCATCCACGCGCGCGATAGAGATAAATGGAGATTTGACTTAAGCTCACTCGATTAAGTCGATTATCATCGAAAATCAGCTTAATAATTAATAGGAAATATAATAAAGATTATTAAAATACCTGAGATCGTTTCCTTCTCGTTAAAAAAGCCTTCACATTAGTATAAATCTTCAAATGTTGATATATATCAAAGTATATAAATAGAATATGTTAAAAACGATAGAAAATGAGGTAGGTAGACTTTATGCGGTACACATTTCTGAGTACCGCAAAAATTATTCATTTTTTATATTCTAATGCATGAAAACAGGAGTCTTTGGTGAATATTGAGCATTTTCGTGTTATTTTTCCGAAAAACAAAATATTCGATAAACAACATACCATAATAGATTTATGAGGTCATAGTTCACTTCTGACAACAACAATATCGAAAGTAATCAGCAACTTTTTTTCCCGAAAAAAAAGGGAAGAAAAAAAACGGGAAAATAGCGGATTATTTTTGTTACTATCATATTCGAACAACAACATAAGCCGTTCATCACAACTAAATTGTAAAATTTGTAATTTTTTTTAGTAATCAAATTATTATTTTCTATACCGTTAGAAAAGTACCAATGTTGTCCAAATATAAAGGTATTGCCTCGATACCCGTTCATCATCTACATAGTCGAACAAGCACCAGTGAAACCTCCATCTCTTCACATCGCGCGCAAATGTAGTCTAATGAATTTTTCACTCTGAGAATTCTCTAAGCATCATAATTCCTCTCTAGGACCTTTGAGAAGAGGTCTGATCATCGGACATATGGTCTTCCTGCAAATGCGTTCGATGTTCAGTGGGATCCAGTTGCCTGCAACTCATATCCACCATTCATCACTCATTAAGTAGCACGTGTTCGGCCCACCTAATGTTCGACAGCTCGGTGTGTACGCCTTTGTTCCTGATTTTTGATCGCTATCGTTTGTCGTAACATCGGATTACTTCCCTCACTTGCGTCATCGCTCTTTTGATAATGTGTAGTTTAGAGCTCAAATATTTTTCATCTTACTTTCGTAACGTTCAAGTTTTCGAGGAGTACGTTGAGGAAGGAATAAGCGTGGTGTCGACGATGTCTTATACAACGATATTAAGATATATCAATGATAAAATGAATGTAATCGATATACATCATTCCGGTACACTGGTCATAAGACTCCTTAATTTTGATCTACGCTGCTATGCAGTCAATAGAACAACTTATATATTGTAACCACTTTCAACAGCTTACGTGAATACGTGTGGCGTAAATGTTCCCCTAACCAGTTTGATATCCGTCCAGAAAGAACCATGACATATCAAAACATCTAAGAAGGTGTCATTTAATAGTGACCGGTTTTTGTTGCTGTTTAGATTAAAAAAAACGTTCAATAATTAACTACATGTTGATTTTTATGTATGACAAAAGTGCTAACAGAAGAGGACGTATGTTTACTAGTCTCCAGAATGTTTACCGCAATTCTTTGCTAAAGAGGGTCATTACTCAATGGTAAGTACTGGATAGTACTGAACGATATTGAAGAGCAAAATACACTATTACACATGAATGTTGAACAGTGCATATTCGAAATATAACCATAATATCTTCGTTACTTTACCAACAATCTATTTTTTAGTGCCAGTTCACGTCCAGATTCATAATGATGATTAGAAGTATACAAATAGTAAATTGGATATAAGTATATGTTGATAAAATGATAGATAAAGTAAACAATAAGTAAACAAGACATTTCTATCATTACCCGACTTTATTAGTAATTGAAATTTGTGATGAAGATGAAGATCCAAAAATCAATACAGTAAGTAGAAATGATTAGATTTTCCATTCACTTATCTTATTGTTTAAGCTTGTATTAATTTCAGTATAGGAAAGAAAAACCTATTGATTAATAGGTTTGAAATAAGATTTAAGCTTCGTAGTGAATATCTGATGGCCAATTATTCCAAATGTTATAAATTACATGAAAGCTTTAAGCAGTTATAGTTATTAACATTAACATGAACGACAGTTAACGGTTGTAATAACGCCATATTATCGATTAGTTACGTTTTTTTAACACAACGACAACACGCAAGACGATAACACACGCGCATAGAAATTTTTAATGATAAAGATGTAGGAAAAAAAACTGAAAAAGTAACGCTTCTGTTAACGAGTGAAATAGTGATCTCTGATATTGAAATATTCCAGCGACAGTGATAAAAGAAAGGAAAAAGAAATAGCTTTGCTTCGATTATCAATGAATTTCGACTTAGCCGCACGGAACCGATCGATAATAACCTCATTTGATACGCGAGGAATAAAAATGAACACGTATCCTTTATATTCTATAGAGGAGAGATCATAGAAATCTTAACATGATAAATTTGAGTGATTTGAGTGAACGGTTTCAATCTGAAATATTTGTTTGTTTACTTATATTATTGTAAAAATGTGATAAATAATGACAGTAATAAAATGAATAGAATACTAAGAAATGTGAAGAATAAATTAGTAAACAATTCGAAATTCTTTCATTTATTGTGCAATTTTACCAACATCAAAGAATATTCAAAAGTTTTTAGATAATGTTTTTGGTTAATGTTAATTAGTAATTGTAAATATAAACAAAACATAATCACATTTTGTTTATGAGTTTATGAGTGAGTTTATTTATTTTATTTGTTATTCTATTTATTTGTCGAAAATTGTGGCGATTTTTCATTAAAACAAGCTATTTCTAACGGTTTTTTTTTCTCTCAAAAACAACATTAAAGAGACTAACTCAAATTAGCTAACCTCATTTTACTAATATAAGCTTTCAACTCTTTTAATTTCTTTTCAAATTTTAGAATATTTCTAGCTTGAATGAATTGATAATTAAATAAATCGATGAAAAAAAAATGTGATATAGAGAAAAATAGGAGAAAAAGAAATGTGGTCTTCTGCAAGAAAATCAACGTAAATAAAAACAATAACAATTGCAATTCACCAACGTAATAAGATAGTCAATATTTATTGACAACAACAACAACAAAAACAATGAAACATCACTGTTAGAAAGCTTTTGTTTCTTTCATAAAAATAAAAATATAGTATAGAGTATAATATAAAAATATAGGTGGTATAAAAAATATGTAGCATTTCTGAATAGATATGATCTGCATAGTGGGCGGGTCTTGATTGTTTTCACGATGCGCGTCCGATGTTATGCACGTGAAAAACACGACCACAAGCACAAGTACGATAATGAGTACGTCAATAAACAGCTGATTAAATAATATTTAAAATCATTTCAGCTAAAATGAAACTTGATATATTAGCAATGTGTTTCGTTATAAAGTATGGAAACGATTTGGGAATAGTAGCAAGATTAAATAAAAGTAGAGATCAGATGAGGATATGTACATTTAGAGAATCGATTAAAAATGCAGATTGTATTTCTAACATAAAAATCAATAATAATCAATAACTATCGACTGATAGATAGTTATAATAAACATAAATGATCTTCAGCACCCACAACATTATAATTAGTATAACAACAACATCATCATCTTCGTCACGAACAACAACAAAACGAAAATGATTTGTTGCAATCAAAAGTTTGTCGTCGTTTTAGTTTAAGCCTTTCAGAAAGCTTCCACTAAAAGTCCATTATCGTCTTTTAACAACGTTAAAACAACAACACCTCGTCATTGATCCTGCACTATTGTTTATCTTTAATGAGTTCACAACGAGTGTTAATCAACATCGTTGGCAATATTTTCTGTGGTAAACGAACTCTGTTAAGTTATTTATTTCGGTCTCAAGTACATACAGAGAGCAAAATACGTCTAGCCGAATAGTTCTGCCATCAAACAATTATAATCACTTACACCATTGACGCTGAATTACATCATTAAAGCCTGAAACCTCAGGCGGGACTCGAATCCGGATCCACAGATGTCCAATCTGGTGTGCTACCGATGGCACTAAGTTTTGCGATTAACTTTGCACCATTAAGGATATACGAGTGCCATTATAAAACCTATCATAGTTAGTAAAGATTAAACAAAAATACCATGAAAAATTATGATCACTGTTTTGTATGGAGTGTAGCACAATAGTTAAAAGCGGTGCAGTAGCTCATGATCGAAATTAATAGCAAGTTCAGCTCCACTCATTTTTCCCAACTCCAAATATGCTGTTGAAATCCTATAAATTATTCCTAGTGATTGATTGATATATAGATTCATAGCTAGTCCATGAAGCTGTACAGCTTTTCTCTGATATCTTTACATGACATTGGTCTTCTACATTCTGTTGTCATTCCTATAGGTTCGGTACCACGTAGTTTCAACGCTTTTCATTAATGTCACCACCTCATTATGCTGAGTAACATATGCGAACTGGTATGATTATTGAATTCATTAAGTTATGGAGGGTTAAAAAACAACACGTTGAACAATAATCAATGTAAAGGGGTAGAAAAAAAAGCGCATAAATAGTAGAACTCATCGAACATACGTAAATCGATAATAGTACCGCGTAAAAGTTTGAGATTTATCTACTAAAAGAAAAAAAAATGCAACATTGTTTTATATGAATAACAAAGCGCTAAGCTTTTTATGAAGCATTTCGTCCAGAAATACGATATAACACAAACGAAAAGCTCAAAACCTCTTTTACTCACTTATTGGTTTGTTATTGACTTACCTGAGCAGTTGCTTTTATTCTAAATTATATATTATATTATCTTATATTGTTCGTCTAATATATCGATATTGATCGATTGGATTACTGTAATTACATCATCCAATCAAAAGTTGTCTTATCACTACGAGTCTTCTAATGATTCATCAATCATTTAATGATGACGATATCGTCTTAAAAAAATAAATGACAGCGTCTTATATGTAATATAAGTCTTATAGAAAAAGTTATTCCTATTAGTATAATTTTTAGCGGCACATAGCGTAGTGTTATGTTACACAGGAACGAAATCAATGCACATAGAGGTTGGCAGCATCCCTCAAGTGCTACTGTGACCGTCATCCCTCGAGGGTCTAGCACCGAAAAATCTACGTGGAATAGCAGCACCGCGTTAGTAAAGATTGGTTCGCTCAGGTTGATACACTCTATGGTACAGACTTCTACTTAATCACCTCATGGACATTACGTTGATAGCTCGCAACAGGGATTGATCAACGCTAAAGCTTAATCTATCTTACTTTATCTTATGATAATCGTCATTAATTATACTTACTTTTAATATTTATTATTATTATCGGTATTAGCTATTATTGTTACTATTACTATTTTTATTTCGTTACTGTTTTTCTCAATGAAATACCAGTTCATCTAGGTGTGTTATGAAAAATTTACGTGCTCATTACTAAAAACGAAAGGTTGTACTAGTAAAGAAATATAGTTAAGAAACAAAATTTGTTTACCTCAAACCGTCTATCACATCGTTTTCTGTGTAATGCTTTTGCGATAATAGTAAAATGTGCTATCATATTGTTTCTTCTATAGGAAGCTCATTATTCTTCTGGGAATACTTTAGTGGAAGTTGGTGGATGGTAAAGTTCTACTGGAGCACGGTATTTGGTATTATTTTTCTCGCCGCTAGAAGATTTCAGATTTCTTTTTCCCCGAAAAGATCTCTCTCATCCTCTCCCTCTCTTGTTCTCGTCCTCTCTAAGGTTCACCATAAAATTTCGTATTCGATAAGTTAACAGGAGAATTTCAGAATAATTTCATTTTATGACACATACACTTGTGCTTCTTCGCATTCACGTCTCTTTCGGAAATATGTCGATCCAGAAGAGGCTACTCCTCATTCGATAAGGTACGTCTATGATATTGTGATCCTCTTGTAAATGGTTTCAGGAGTGATAATTTCAAAAATGTAAACAACCACTTGCATTTTATTAGGATCCAATTATTATATGTTGGAAGTTTAAATTGTCCTTAGAATAGATGAAGCTGTTCTCGTTGTTTTTCTCATTATAGTAGTAGAATGTGTTTTACTCTCTGTTGCATATGACGTTTAACTCCGCCCAATTGCTTCAACCGGATATCCGTGGATATCCGTAGTAGAGAAATTTCTACTCTGTTCGTATCCTACGACAAAAACAGACATCGAAATTCAATGTTATGCCGATCGATAAGTACAAGCCGAATTTTATTCATTCAATGAAGGTTGATAATTAATATATATTATTCCTTTTTTAATAAGCTTCCATGAGATTTTTATCACTTCTTTTCACAATTACTTGTAACATTTTGACTTGTTCACTATTTTCATAACGAAGCCGATCCATGAAGGTCATTAACTGCAGATGTTGAAGTGCCGAACGGGTTGTGATTTCTTCTGTGCTCAAGAGGAACATCTTTCAAATGAAATGTCCTCACTTTATTAGTGCACATATTCATCGTGATGCTTTCTCCTACAAGATGAAGCCTTACTCATTGTCCAATCCAAGAATGTTCTTGTTCTGATTGAAATCCATCTTCAAGAAAGACGATATTATTATTATTATTACACAAATAACAATAATAATGCTTAAAATATTAGTAATATTGAAAAAAAAAGCTTTCATTAAAGTGTAGCAATTGTAATGGCCACGGGATCGACGTAGTTGTGAAGACGACGAAGAAGGTTATGATTTCTCAATACTCTCACTTTTTGCAAAATGAAAAAGCTCTGCAAGCTTTTATAAGCTTACTAAAGAGAAAAATTCAAAGCATATTCGTCTTTGAGAAGAATTTTAGAGGAATAAGCTATATTACTAAAATCCATCCTTACTACTCTGTTCCCTCAATAGATGTCAGTGCACAGATCAAAATTATGATTTCTGACTCATATCGACGACACAATGATTTTTAATTGATTACTTGATATCATTTATAGTTTTGCTCTCATATCAAAGATTAGTTAACAGCAAAACGCAAAATGTTAGAGTTAAAACGCAATTAGAGGATATATCTCATTATGCTGAGCGAACTCCAAGCATGATGCCTGAAGCAAGACTGAAATCCAGATTCAGATATCGGGTCCAGTGGTTTCAAATCCCATCTAAGTTTCTTGATTTATTCCGCTAGACAGGATATGTTTTCATCCTTTGTAAACACATACTTATAATTTCCAGTGCCATCAAACAATGAAAAGCTTAGTTGGAATAAGTTTCAGGATTAAAATGAAAACTATTGATGCGAGGTACAACTGCTCTACTAATTGCGCTTTGCACGATTTCGTCTTCCTAATGAGGTTCAACAATAAAAGTATTGTATTAATCACGCTGAGCCTCTTTTACATATGACGTATCATAATTGTTTCATCATTGAGTTTCTACTAAACTCCGATTGAATTGCCTCACCTTGTTTCTCAAGTTAGCTGCAAGTTATAGCTGCATTTCTCCATGTTTCGCATTATTCATAACCTTAAATTTTAGTTTGGTTTTCCTTCAGTTTATTACTACTTTATTTTCCCTCCATTTCTCTCCTTTTAATACTTATGAAAACTTGTCGTACTTTTCAACAAAAAAAAAACTAGCCAAACTACTTGCCTGTGTTTTGATCTACTGCACTATTCCTGCGACTACTGTATTTGTAAAATCAAAACAAGACTAAAAATTTTTTTATTAATGGTATCGTCTATTATTCAACAATGATTTCTCAACGTGTATTTTTTATTCTTCTGGTTCGTATTTTTTGAATGAAAAATGTCTTTGTTAAAACGAAACTCTTTGAAGTTTTCAAAATTACTGTTCTATGAAATCGTTTGTTTTTGACTTAATGTTTTAAAGAAAAAATACAGTTTTTTTTCACAAAACACAACACAGAAAACGTTTTTTTTTTTAACGACTAATTTTTACTCAACATCAGCTGCAATGGATTATGATGGTTTCGATGATATCGATTATATTATATCGACCATTATAACCTACCATGGTAGGTAGAAAAAAGAAAAAAAAGGCTATGAAAGATCATATTAAGCTTTCTTCTGAGTACTGTAATAACAATGATTTCTGATTAATTATTAATAAGAAAGATTCCTAAACCCTAAGGTGGGGGACTAGGAGGACCATTTGCACATTTTTTTCTTCGTGTATGAACTCCTAATAAGTTTTCTAATATCGGTTTGATGCTACGGACGGACGAGTTGGTGAATGACGCGGAAGGTGTGCTTTGTGCGATTACGCAACAGTTGTGAAGTACTGACGTATTGGGCTTCGTCTCCCGTGACTCAATGAATAACTGCCTGAAGGCAAATAATGAGCTCTACAATTTCTCACACTAATAACTTATTAATGATATTGGATATATTTGCTATGAAATAATATACGACGAGAATATAACAAAATATAATTGGGTTTCGAAAAATAACGATTTCTTTAAATAAAAGAATTTTGTTCCATATTTAGCAAAATAGAAAAAAAGATTATGCTCTTAGAGAATATTATTTATAATTAGCCTCTTAGTATATTTATTCTACTATAGTATAATTTAAGGATTTTTTTTTTGATTTTGACTCATCAATTTTTCATGAGTGCAGCATTTTAATGAGTGCACTTCAACGAGTCTTCAACAGAATGACTTGTCAAAGTTCATTAAAAGTTCTGCGTAAATTACCGTAATATCTTGAATGGAAAGAAAAAAAATCAATCAAAATATCTACTGTAGTATTTGATAGGCAGTAATACTGTGAGGAGGAGTCAACGGACATGGCACGAATAGTCGAAAACTTTAGACCTCAAATTATCGATCCGGATTTGTACAGCTTCTAGTTCTCGTGATTTTTTTCTGGATAACATTTTCCAATTATTGCGCAGGCTCTTTTTTTTGTCTTTCATCCTTTCTTTTTTTTATGTTTTCCTTTTTCTATCATAAAAATTTATTTCAGCTTATAAACGCTCAAAATTTTAAAATTTAACAAAATTCATCCAGTCTTTTAGAACGAAATGAAAATAACGTGCGGGCTCTGGAAATATGATGAATATTCTCGAAATAGTTAATTAAACTTTTTTATTTCTACGAATTGATTTTATGTTGTAGATCAATATGAATTAAATTAGATCATTATTAAAAAATGCAGCATGTAAAATTTGGCATATTAAAGCAACTATCAAAAACAAGAAGCCAAAAAATACATTGTCCATAGAAGAAATCAATAAAATTGTGGACTTGAAAATATTTGCATAGCATTTTATTCCATCAATGAAATCCGCATCCTCAATGGATCTCATTTCCTCAAATCTATTTCGAATCGATTTTAGCTTTTTTTTTGCGGCAGGATTTTTCGGAGCCATGCAATTTTATTTTTTTCCATACCAAAGTGCCTCACATTCTATTTGACTCAGTTAAAATTCGTATGATGAGTTGAGCTTGTAATTCATTCAAATTGACGATATAAAATGAGTACAGTGGGATTTTTTACATTAATTTTAATGGTATTCAGCTAAATGAATTGGAATAGAATAAAAACGTTACGAAATTTTCAGGAGACAATTGTTCCCTCACGGAACTAGACTCTCTTCAGTTTCATTTTATCTCAGATTTATATTTATTCATACATAAACGTATCGTAAGCGTACTGTTTACGTGATAAACCGTTATTTGTTAGATTGAACTGAACTATTTTGCTCATATTGTACTAGTAAAGCCCGCAGATTACATTAAGGAGGAATGTATGAGAAATTTGCATAATCGAAAAGCTTTAAAACTCGACTAAACAGAGTTGATTAGGGCCGATGTTTTTACTTTCTCAAAATAAATGACGTCATTCGATTATAGTTAGTGTTGAAGTTTCACAAAAGTCAACGTAAAAACGAAGTAATTCAAATATGAATTGTTGTATCAGAAAAAAATATTCTGTTGTAGTTTTATTTGACCAGGTGAAAACGAAACTGAACAAAATATTTCAAGATGTAATGACTTCAACTGTTGAGTGAAAAACGATTGTTTCCTCATCTTATGAGTAATCTTGAGTGAACTATTTACTTTAGAGTTTCACTGAAATGCATATATAATCACTAAAATTTCATTGCTGACTTTTTTGACCGTTCATTTATGAAATCAATCGATTAGCTGCTGTTGTTTAACACCATGCATACCGTTCTGGCTCGGCGTTAGCAAGCTGTACGTGACGAATTGCGCTGAACTCCTACCTCTTTTCAATTTTCCTTCTCAGTATTGTCATTATTACTGTAAAATTCAAAATTTATCCAATAAACAAGCATGATGTAATCGATAAAATCGATTTTAAAAATTATAATAAAGGTAATTTTGTAAGCAATAGAATAATATCTTCAAATTTTCAGTTTACTATTTATATAAAAACATTTAAACCATATTGTTGAGTTACTTATTCAATATTGAGTTACAATTTTCGTCAATTGTGAAGCTCCTTTTATTGATTAGCAAATAACTGTTACTGAAGATCAAAGAATAAAACAAATCTGACTCATATTATTTTATTTAAAGCTTTTACAAAAATGAACAAATGTTATAATACTGTTATATTATTTTTAGATCATTTAAGAATATTTTTTTCTTGCATAAACTCAATTAATCCTTTGTGAGTTACACTAGGAATTGTTTCCAGAGAAGGAATTGAGGTAGACGTATGAGTCAAAAATAGTCATAAGCACATCATATGCCGTAGTATTTCGATGATGATCTTCTGCTGACCTTATTGATTTACTGGTTACTCATAAATTATAGTATTAAATATTGAAAATTATTTTATGCACACATTGAAAGCAGTGGATGTGATCTACAATTCAAAAAAAACAATTGGTAAATTCATTACAATATGCGATGGTACTTTGATAATGAGGCTCTTTTCACCTCAATTTCATGATTTCCATCTAAATATGCAAATTTATAAGCACATTTGTTGACGTTTTTTGGTGTTCTATTTAGAAAACTTGGAAAGCGATTAAGGGTGAAGAAGAAATTCACTCATGAAATTTCTACTCGCCTATCTCAAACGACGTTTAATGTATTTTAATTGGTCGACCTTAAAACTTACCAAGCTTATATCAACAGTGTCGCAGTAGTTGAGATGTTACACTGACCCGAACGGCAGATAAGGTATGAGGTCGCTCCCACGTTCAGATATATTACCATCCCTCCGCGGTAGGTTTGTTACCAGGGAGATCTGGGTAAGATAAACAGCACTGACTTGGTGAGGAGTAATCTCAACTCGAAAAATCAACCAACATCAAAGCATACTTTATCTTATGACTATGTATAGCACAGCTAATATGACTATGACATGAGCGCAAATTTCAGCCTGAAATATACAGAGCTAAACTAATGACGTCTACTTTTGAGGATACGGTAGTTTTTTACTCTTCAAAAGTATTCATTTTGATATTCATTCGGATTGATGCGAGATGATGTCATCGTGGTTGTTTTTGTGCTGAAAAAATATCTCATTTGAGAAATACAACTAAAAATCGATTGATGTAAAAACATAACAAATAACTCCAAATATTGATTACGATGTAGATCAAATAGGGACTAGTAGTTATGTTCGTAATCGATTTCCATTTGTACTTCTCAAATTAGTTGTTTTTCTCTCAGTACAAAAAGAGACTACATTGGCACCGTCTTGCTTAAATCACTATGAATTTTTTAAAGAGAAAAAAGCTACCGTATAATTTGTTTCATAGAAAGAATAAGTACAATGCAATTTATATGAGTTTCAAGAAAAAAAAACACATTAAGACTTCTTGTAAACTACAAATTTATCATAAACGCGTCTAATATCTTTTCATCAGTTAAACGTTCTGAATACGCTTCGAATAAGCGATCAAAAATCAAAGTTGCATAGATCATTTCTCAAAATCAATATGAAGCGCAGTAGATTCGAGAGTAACATATTCTATTCAGTATTTCATTATAGAAAAACAACATGAAAAGCTGATGTTGAAGAGTCTACTAAGGTCGAAAAAGAAAAATCAACGACGATACTCTGCTAAATCATTGTTGACGATGAATCCTCATACTTTCTATGCAGATACGAGCGATATGGAAATGAACAGACTTTGTTCCTCAATTTATGCGAGATCTGTTGACTCTAGATGTTGAATGCAAAAGTTCTTTTTTTTCAATTTGAATAACCATACCACATGTAAGCCGTTTATTTATTAAAAACATTCAATGCTTATCAATGACGTCACTCATTCCATCTCAGACATGTGTCATAGCTATTTGATTAATTGATTTATTTTATTCTTTGTAAAATGTAAAAAAAAAGTTATCATACATCATAATACTTCTATGAAATGATTTAAGCACAGAAAAAAAAACTGTCTATATCGATGATTAGTTTTTATTCTCTAACGTTTTGAATAGGTTCCGTTTATCACTCATTTTTATGGAGTTTCTGAGACTCAAGCGCTAAATCGCCATCTTTAGCTTATAAAAATGACCGACTTTCTTTTCCATGAAGACCTGTTGATTTTAGGATTTAGTGGAAATATAACTATTGGTGGCGCAATCGGTAACAGACCAGAATGCTGGTACGAGTCTAGCCTAAACCTGTCTCGAGTTTCGCCATGAACTCAGCATCATGGGGGTCCTGAAAACACCATTATATCCTATCGTTGTTGTGAAAAATAAAAATACTATGATTTATTTATTAGTACAATATAAAACAAAATATACTTCAAATATTCTTTATCATATTCATATTCATATTGCTATCAATATGTGAAAGTAATTAGATAGTGAGTTAGTCAGGAAGGTATACGATTCGAAGCGATGCCGCATGTTAAACTGCCGTTGGATCGTGTTTTTCATAAGTTATCTGAGTCTACGATGCCTCCAAAGTCGATTAGTTGGTACCAGACTAGTTCGGGAGGATAAACAGCACTGATCAGAATAGGATCTCTTAGCTTGATTGATTTTTTGCACAGTGCAGCATCACGTTCAATCTTTCTGCCAATATTACGGCAAAAACAAAGGTGTGACGCATCCCTGAGGGATTGATTAACGCCAAAGCTTTTCCTAAGTAAGCATGCAGCACAATAACAGTAAGGATTAATGTGAAGGACAAAAATTAAAAAACTTCTCTAAAATGTCGTTAGTACTCAAATAGATAAAAGTATATTTTGTTGATTCGTTTCCAATAACTACTTCACTGATTGCTTGAAAGTAATAATTAGATATTTTTTGTATTAACGCGTGCTTTTATCACGTCACTCATGAATGAGTGAAATACGGCAGAGCTTCATTAAATTGTTATCATGAAAGCTGATGAAGTGTTTCGGGCTTTTTATTTTTTCCTAGAAATCTTAAAATAGCTGAGAAGAAAAATAAGTGTGTGCGAAGACATCAACGTTTTTTCCGAGTTGTATAATAGAGTTTAGCAGCTTGACGGCACGAAATTAACAACTCATCCAGAATGCACATGAGGAATCTTATGCTTAGGCTTATAAAACTTATCGAGTCAACGTTGCATGTTGTTTTCAACTTCTCCTCATTTCCTTTTTTTTCGACTTAGTGATTCCTAGCAATCATGATTGATTTCGTTGAGGGCTTATCAAATGACTGCTATAATGATCTAACACCATGTCGCTATTGTGCCACAGGAATGAGGAATTGAACTCATGCAATTAATACTGGGGAACGATGCAGCATTTACAACCATTTTCTTGGACACCTCGGATCATTCATCAAGGTGTTCTTCAGCACCTTAGTATTATTCCTATTGTATCCATTGATGGACCTTTGTGGTATATCTCGTCACTATAAAGTGATGAATTTCTGACGGTGTTGCATGTTCATAATACTCAGAAACTCGGATCCTCGAGACTCGAGCTTAACTCAAAGTTTCATTTCGCAGTTTTCTTTCTTACATGTTAGTAATTGCAGTGTTTCAGTTGCGTCTGAGGATTTAAATGCCGTAATTAACTCAATATTGTGAGGATATCAATTACAGCATTACAAAAAAACAATCTGAAAAATTGTAAAAGTTTTTGCATATGTTTAGTGCTGTTCGTTTCTTTTTCTCGTGCACTTTTCTGAGATGAGGTTCGTGCGAAATGCTTGTTCTCACTTTCTGCGCAGATTTATTCTTTGAAAGATTGAACAAAAAAGAAAAAATGAATCAATAAATGTAGATGATTTTTTATATTCAGGACAACTCTTTCATCATACGGATATCAATAGATCGACACTGATGCTGATATTATTCAATTCAAAAGAATAGCCTCATTGAATAACTCACCCAATAAGTTAATTAACCTCAAATTACTTGTGAACAATCGATATGCAAAACAGATTGCTTTCATGCGAGATATCTTCCGCTCTAACAATTTTTTCGACCTCTGAATCTTAACTATAAATATTTTGTTTACACTATGTGATTGTCAATAAATGAAATGTTCTCCCATAGTATCAAGCTGATGCGAAACTGATTACGGTATTTTGCTCATCTCTGAATTTTCTAAGCCGTAATTTTTTTTTGCAACAGCCTAACAGCAATAGCATGCTGGCAGCTTACTACCCATAAATAGAGACGATCGTAATTATTCAAAAATCAATAGATATTCATTGTTCTATGAAAAAACGAAAAATTCTTCTCAGCATATTGATTTTGTTGTTATTTTTACAATTGATTGACATGCTAATCACTTTATATAGTGATTAGTTCGTTGTCAAGAAGAATTTACACAATCAGAATTGTGCTCGAGCATTTACTTTCCTTCTAACTGATTCCCCTTTACCTCACTCCATCATCCTCATCAGTTAAAATGTCTCCATGACGTTATCGCATTTTTTCATTTAAAATGTTAGCCTTTCAAAATAATAATAGTATGACATTTTATGATAGATTGAGGTAAGATTAGCGTCATGTGATTGCTTCCTGTTTGTTGATGAAGAGATTGTTATTAAACAATCTTTGAACGAGAATTATGAATTAGCTTGATCATATTTTGAAGCTCCTAGGGTGGTCCCTCTTTTCAAAAGCTACAGCTGCGTAAAAAGTTTTTGAGCCGTTACGAAAAATGTTGTCCTTATTCTGCGTTATTAAGCTGACGCTAAACTTCATTGATTTAGAGTATAATAGCCCCAGGGCACTGTAGTTTCTCGACTTAAAAAACACTCCCAGATTTCATTTATCACTTATATTCAAATCTACTATAGATCTAATAGAGTTTATTTATTCTAGAAGTTTTCTTTCGTTTTCAAAGCAAGCATTAACCCGAAAGGACTCGTCATTCACAGTAATCCTCGTTCTTATGAAGCTTCCAAAACGAAGCGAAAATCAAAAGCTTTTGTAAGCGCAGCGATTTCCATATAGTCATTTTATTTAATTTCTACCAACTGTGATATATTATAATGGTTTTGGTTTTATATCCCTCATTGATACTGAATTGATGGCAAGAGTTGAAAGCTTAGGCGAGACTCACTCAGTGATTAGAGTTAAGCATTGACGATCAATGAAAAGCAATGAATTATTTTATATTCGCTTAGAATTTACAGTTAAAATTTTCGTTATGCTTAAAACGTTGACAATTTTGCATCAGCACCAGAAGCGATTTTACTAATTGTCGATTGTTAGCCAAAACACTTCATTTATTTCATTTTTATCGCCAATAATAATTAAGCTGGTCAGTTGTTTTTTTTCAATTAACCCTCGGGCTATAATTGTCGGTATATCCATCGGTAATTTCATTTCATTTGTTATATTGAATGATACAATGAGCATTTGGTCCATTTTTTCTCTATTCTACTTTGATGATAGATGGATTGTCTTGAGGATGACGTCAAAATAACTCGTTTTATCCTACCCTCGTAACTCATATCTCATCATTCAAATCGTTTTTTTCTCCTCAAAAATTATTGATGATGCTGCAGTTTGCGTTGTTAATGCCAAAAACGTGACATTTTAGAAAATGAAAAAAATTACAGAGGTAAAGAGAAGAGGTGGGAAGACATAGAAAGAAGTTGAGAGAGAGAGAAAGGGGAAGAAAAAGAAAGCCAACGACGGGAGAGATAGAGAGCAAAAGCGAAGAGTGAGAGAAAAAAGGAAAAATTATAAGAAAGAAATGAAAAGAAAGAAAAATATAGCATGTATTTGTTTGCTGCTCGTAAGAAAATCCTCACGTACCTCACGTTTGCATAAGCCAATTTTTTTTTCAGAGACTAGTGTTTTGAAAAAACCCTTTAGAATATTCGAAAATTTATTGATTGATTACTGAGGCAATTGATTTTTACTAAGAAGACCCTCATTCTATAAGCGATATTTGAATATGAGGATAATTGAGTTCCTTCTGAGTTGAATTTATAATCCAGGTAAAATTGATTGATTTTAAGCTGGAATATTTATCGAAAAAATCACTTGTATAAGGAAAAGAATGGAATAGAAAATTGAAAACAACGAAAATATTTGAATTTTATATAAATTAATAGAAAATTTTTACCGTATTTCGATTGCTTTTATTTTCATTAAAGAAAAAAAGAATTCAAGTTAGAATTTGTAATTTTGGATTGAAATCGCCTGAATATCAGGGTCATTACAAGGTTTACTGTAGATTTTTTCTCTCTAGTAAATTTTGGACTGTATTGTTTTAAGCGTCAAGAAAAAAAACAATCAAATAGAGTTTTAAGCTACATTTTCTCGTCGGAGGATTACTGTATGCCTCGTGAAGAAATGAGGAATGTCTCTGGATTCATTCGTGATTTTGTATTATTTGTGTGATGAGAGAAAAAAAAACAACTATATTGATATCAAAAGAGTTGAAGAAAAAGAGGCCAACAATGGAAAATCAATAATCGTTTATTTAGAAATATTTTAACCTATCAAAACGAACGGGACCAATCCAAAATTTTATAAAATAGGAAAAAATCTATTTATTACTGTGATTGAATAATTATTTTACTATTATTATTTTTAAAAAACAATTGTTCACCATAGAAAACGAATGGCTTCAGCTATTTTTTTTTTCACAGTGATTATTTTATTTTTTGTCGACTACGGTAAGTTATAATGGAACGATATTGATATCGCACGGTTTTGAGTTAAACATAAAGCTTGTGACCTCAGAGAAGACTCGAACCGAACCAGTTCCTAACCAACTCCGTCAAATTTCTAACTTGTTTATTTGTTTACTACTATTCCACTTCAAAATGTGTTCTATCAAAGAAAATTTTCGTTTTTTAAGCAATAAGTTGATAAATAGAATTAAACAAAATTCTATTTAAAAAGTAGCTCAGACTCAGTTATATGTCATTTTCCAAAATTTTTTTTCTAAATTCCTAGAATTTTTCCTCAAAATCTTCTTTAAAAAAGTCTTCAAATTTAAAAAACTCTTCTCTATTCTTTAGAATCTGGAAGCATAAGAATTTTTAGAAATCTAATGATTGAAATTTGGAAAAAAAATAAATAAGGTTTGAGGAAAACTCAGTGGCGTCCGTGTTTCAGATGAAAAGCATGTCCTATTCATCGTTCAGTACTGCTCATTTACGAAGAGATCCTCAAATCTCTCAAGTCACACTCACTCCAAACATAACGAAAGTAAATTATGTCCTTCAAAAATGAAAACGAGTTCCTTTCTTTTTCATTGACTCAATGAAACGAAATCTATTTTTCTCCGTTGATTTTTCTTCCTTACGTCCAGCACATTTTGATTCAATCGATATTGATTAATATTAAGAATAGATTACATGAATATTGATCGAGTCTTATACAAAACGTAGAATCAACTAATATAAACTATAATTTCTCATAGTATTTACGGTTCTATTAGTATTTATAATATTTTATATTTACATTTCATTTTTTCAAATATTTTATATTTTTAATATGTTTTATTTTCCCCCAATATCGGGTATCTACTAACCTCATCATCCAATAAATGAATGGTAGATAGTTTATTATTTCTTCCTTAAGCAACACATTATCTCTGTTGAGTAATGAAGGTATTTGGCCCACAGATTTATGAATAACCTCCTGATCTTTCCAGCCTCTGAGGGAAGCGAAACCGTCGAAACGTTACCCGCTTCAATAAAGCGTTTTTGAAAAACTCCGTGCTTGCTTAAGAAAGAAATAATAAACTGTTCTATCTACAATATTTTATTTTGCTTTGTTTTTATTGTTAAAATATTTCAATAATATTTCGGGAAGGAAAGAAAACAAGAAATCCAATCACTTAAGTGCTTGTATTACTTTAAAGAACGATTGAAGAAAAAACTAAACTGCAAATTCTCCTCGTGGATCTATTAAGCCCTGAGGAAAACTGCAAAAAAAATTAGTGCTTTCCTTCAAATTCTATTTTCGACTATCACCTCGTTTTCCTCAGATTTTTGGATTTTTCTCGACGGGAAAAGAGGCCAGAACTAGGTAATATCGTAAACTTTTATGGTTATTACCATTTTATTATTTCCGTAACAACCCATTTAGAAATCTAATGGATTCGACAACTCTGCTTGAAATCGTCCTCTTCCATTCGAACTCAACGTCTACCTCAATTCTGTTATTTTTTTCGTCACATAATAACAGACACAAGGATTTTTAGTAAGGCTGATACTAAAAAAACAAATAAATATACTTCACAATTTAAATTATCACGAAGAAAATTAGTGATATTGGTCTAATTAGTGCGAAGCGAACTGCGAATGTGATGATTATAAATGGGACGAGAATGTTGCAATGTAGCGCGATTATTTTCGCCACATGATCGAATTGCTCATAAAATTACGCTAATAATTGAATTTTTGAAGTAATTTCTATTTGAAGTTATGCTTATAATATAACTCTAAGTAGAAATTGTTTTTGAAATTTAGCGAGATATTTTGAATTCGTTTTTTTTCGGTAAAGCAATCAATTTTGCTTTGTTAATTCAATTTTGTATTACATCGTTGTTCTCTTTCCGATCGATAATCATCAAATTTTCACAATATTTGAATAATTTCATGTAAAATTTTAAATATATTCGATGTTCGTGAAGATAGAAGAAAACGGTTTGAAACGAAATTTTTTTGAAAATATTTTTGCATTTTTTGCGTTAAAATGAGTGCTATTTTTCCTCATTCCTATAAATTTTCCCCAATTTCTGCAATTAAAAACTGCGAAGAAATTAGCGTAAATAATCAAATTTCGATCGAATAGAATCCATTCGATATAGAGATTCTTGTAGATTGTCATTTATAAAAGCTAACAATTGGTGGAATAAAAAAAAGCGACAACTGTTTCGTTGGTTTTATTCTATTTGACTCATTTATTCGAGGGAAAACCTCCTCATCCATTGTTAAACTATTCGTCTCTTTATAAAATCAGGAAACGAACTTCGACGAGTTTTTCCTAGAATAAATTGATTGTTTAAAATATTTGCTTAGAACTATTTATATGAACAAGTTGCATGAGGGATATGTTGAGTTCGTTACGAGTTAGCGAGAAAGTGATAACAATGCTCTGTTTTTATTTTTAAATTCAAATTCAATAGAAAATAAACGTATTCGTCTTAATCACTTACAAATTATTCCCAGATAAAATTTATTGTTCTTTAAACTCATTTTTTTGTAGATTCTGTCTGATTTTATCATTTATAGATGAGGAGGAGCTAAAGCTAAGCACAGCTATCGATTTTTATGTCGCTTCATAATGAATATTGATTTTTTTTTCACATTAGTAGGACTTTATAACTCAAAGAAAATGAACCATGAGTGTTCCATTGCCTCTATAGCTTTCATACTGAGGCTGTTACATTAAATTCATGAATATCCAATGATTAAAACGAACTAAGTTAGCTCATTATACCTCACAATCGAACTCATCACTTATCGACACCATAAAGTGCAGCTGTTTTAAGTCTTGAGAATTTCTTTTATCGTTCTTCGTTTTTTCATTCTCAGAACATTCGTCACTCTCATCACTCACCCATCGTTATCACAGCTGTTCAACATTCTACCAGATATTATTTACTATGATATTCTTTTTGTAATTTTTTCCTCGCAAAATCGTTTTAATAAGGAAATATTTTGCTTAATTACATAAATGCTATGTTTTCATTGATACCTTCTCCTTAGGGTAATAATTTATTCCATTAGAAATTGAGTTCCACTAACTCACATAAATTTATTGCAAGAAAAACTGAATGTGTGCAATAAAAGCGTGTTATAATATAAAATATTCAAATGATATTGAAAGAAATCAATAGAGCGATAGGACATAAAATTTTTCCCATTGATTTTCTATGCATTTGAAGTTTTCTTTTCAGTTTCTGTCTGAATAACTGATCATATTTCTTAGCATATGGCGCAGTGTGCTTAGCACTCGATGATATACACACGATCGCTGGTTCGATATCATTGCGAGACCTATCCAGTACAACACTCTTATTTACTTATTACCTCATCAGCAAAAGAATGGCACGAATACATTTGTCGAATTTGAAAGAATTTCTGAATAGTTACAGTATTCATAGGACTTGTTCCAATTTCTAAATATCTAATTTTCGTTTCTTCTCAAAAAAATCTATTACTCATAGACTCATATCGCTGCTAATGACGTCCGATCTACATGTACCGCCTGAGGTTCCAAGTAAGGCATTTCACTCAACATCTTTAGGAACATCAGAACACCAGTATAATTCATCATAGCTGATAACAAATAAGTAAGTATAATATGAAAATTTATCGATTAATTATAACATTTCCCTCAACTGGTAATAATAGAAAATGTCTTTGACATTTTTACCTGAGAAGCTTTCGTATTTTTTTCCGTTATTATGTTTTTATCAAATTCACAACTGTTTTTCCTCTTTGTGTTGATAAATGTATAACGTGGATTTTTAAATAGACATTTAAGCTTAGCGGATTTAAACAGATTATGACTCATTCTGCATTGAGGATGAGTGAACTGGCAAAAGATTAGAAAGAATCGACATATTTATTCTTTATACATTTATTTATGTCAATTTTTTAACTTGGCTATCTACTTTTGTGAAATAACTTGTTCGTTACTCTTCATCTTAAAATAATTATATTCATACTGGAATATTTCATAATTTATTCATATGCAATCAACGATGAACCGTAGAAAAAAAGAAGTCTAGTTTATCAATTCACCTCAAATATTTAAACACAATGAGGTATGAATCAATCGATACACTACCTCTGAGACTGTTTGTTGATGTCTAATCGATTTTTATAGTCTTTCCTATTTGGACTAATCGAATTTTCTAAACACACAACTGTTTCAATTGATCAAAGATCATTCCATTTTTGTGAATCTCTTTATGGTTTTAATAATAGATATGAATGATAGTGATATAGATTTCTGACAAGTTGACTATTATTAGAAACAAATAGAAAAATTCAGATAATTAGTTGCCGAAAACAGAAATAACTGAGGTTTTTTCACTCATCTGACGAGCACTCTCTATCCATTAGACTCAGTTTAACCAGACTATTGAGGTCTTTTGCTAACCAGACTAACTCGATTTTGTTTCATTATTAGAGTATCCTAATGTATTTTTTCTTCCTAAACATTGCCATACGCTTACTATTTTTTAAAGTATCTGTTATTCTGACTCCAGGCTATAAGTTCTTGTTGTTTTTCGTAGAATTTCAAGTCTGAAATGAGGAAATGCGGCAGTTTCATTGAGAGCTTTGTTTCGAAGCTTATAGAATGAAATTTGAATAATCAGAGGTTAGTGATAGAGTTCCCAATGATCAGTTAACATTATTGAACTCAATTGAGTAATCTTAGTTTTTTTCCGAAGAATTTCCCTCAAATATCAATTCATTTTATACAATAATAAAATTTGTTATTTTTTTAATACGATATTATATTAACACTACATTTATTTACAATTTCATCATCATCACAACAGCATATCTCACTGTTTTTCTTCAGCGCAATTTTAACTAATTTGCACCCTCAAGTCATTGAAAGTGCGGTGGATTAGTTTAATTTTGCCATATGTCTTAGTTTTTTTTCCATATACAAATCATAGAGGATTTCAAGAGAGAATTTTAAAATAACGTAAGCTTAAAAAGATTACTGAGTGCATTCGGAGGAAACAACACCTCAAAAAAGGGAAATATAAGGGATTAGAAATCGTATTTGCCCACAAAAGTGATAAAAATGAATAAAATCTATGAGGATTTCTAACTATTTCAACTTTTTCTGCTTATTATTTTATACATTTCACATTATCTTTGACATTTTAAAGTAATTTTTCTTTTATGATGTTCTACTAAACATTCTTTATCGATTTTTATCCTATTCATAATATTCGCGAGATTTTTTTTTCTCTTTTTGTACCACCAAGTTACCGTAATCATATTTGTTCCGTTTCTAATCACATTACAATTATCATAAATTTTACATACAAATAATGGTTATTGATTTTTTTACTAGTACTTGTTTTATTTCTTGCTTTATTGTCTTCTTCATCTCTTCATATTTCGGACGAGATCATTGTTCTTAAAGCATAAACCTAACAGTTTTAAGAAAAAGCTGAAAGACATAAGGATAAGATTATTACTTTTTTATTTATCATGAAAATTACAAGAATTTATTGATTGGCGTGATCTACTAGGCGAAGTGGGCAGAATTTTATACATTTGAATTTCATATAGCTGAATGTAGAAAAAATTCAATTAATTCTAGGATTAGTGCAATATATGTTATTTCACATATTCTTTTCTCAATAAGGGAACCTCAGGTTAACCTGAAATTAAGTGTTTTTTTCCACATAGGCACTTAGATCCCGTTACTTAGCGCTGATAAGGCTGAACACTAAAAGCTGAGCCTCACCACAAGATCGTTTAAGTCACGCTTAATTGAGGTTGACAAGAAGAGTGTGTCATTGAATGTTCTGGATTTTGAGTGACAAGTCATAAAACAGCTTTATCTTAGCAGTTTTTTTTCTTTGCAGTAATTCATTTATTCGTTCCGTTAGTATTGATTGTTACCTAGCACAATTCTTTGTTGGTTTTTTCCAATAAAATTATAATGAAATACATATAATGTAATATAGTACATTAATAATATAAAATAAGGAATCTTAAAATATCAATTATGTGTAAGTGCTGTCTACTAAGAAAAAAAAATGATCGAAAATGTTGGCTTATTCTTTAAATGCCCGTAAAACATAAAATCTAAACAAAAAGTTTCTGCAAAATACCGTCAAGTAGGTGTCACGAGTGAAAGACAAAAATAAAGCAAACGTTGCCTACCACAATGACACGAAGGCCCGAAATCATATCGCGGTTGCCCCCAGGCCTACCAAGCCCGCTATCACTACGAGGTCGGTAAATTGGTACCAGATAAATCTGGGTGAGATAACTAGCACTGACTTGATGAAGAGTGGTCAACTCGAGCCACTGTAAAGACCAGCCTCGCATTCTACTACCTCCACTATATTACGTTGAACACGAATGCATAGATGAATCCCACCATAAGGGATTGATCAACGCCAAAGCCTATTTTATCTTATATCTCTATTTCTTGGAAAATTGATTTTTTGAGCTAGTGAATAGTCAACAATCTGACACGATGAGGATATACTGCTAATGTTGAGTTTCATTAGGCAGATAATAAACAGTACAGTCTAAAAAAAGAGGACGTTTCAACGCAATGTCTTCAGTCCTGACTAACTCACATTTTTCTGCCTCATCTAATTTATTGTGACTCGACTTTATTATATTCTTATCAGCTCTGTCATAATCACATGTATAATAATTTATAACGATTGATATGTCATGACACGGTAACGTCATTACAATGCTGTTGAATTATGTCTTCTTAAGACTTGAAAGTTACTTCTGAGCTCTTCTTATGTAACAAAATAGAGTATAAACTCAAGAACGAATACTAAGTCACGCATTTGAGTTGATCAGGAGGTTGATCAGCACGATACCTTGAAGGTGCATCAAGAAGAACTTGCGATAGTCAACCATTGTCAATACTGAGCTCGTGATTCTTCCAGACATTTGCGGTATAAAGCTAACGACGCAAGCAGGGTGAAAGCTTTTGTTAGCATGGAAATGGAATGAAACTGAGGTTCGCCGCTACAGAACAGTGCTACCTTCCACCGCTTCATTACGATGATTTTCCTATTCTCTGTACTCATAAAGTGATTTCGTCACTCACATTGGCTTTACGAAATCATACGAAGACAAGTGAGTGTTTCAGACATTGCAAGAAACTCATTTGCCAATTCATTAACCTTTCATCATTAGCGAAATGGATTTACTGTATTGCGGTGAGATCATAGTGAGTGACGGATGTGCAGAAGTCCATACTTCCTTTATGCCGTAGTAACGATATATAAGTACTTCTGTTGTGAATGAAAGTAAAAGAGAATTTGTAAAACATTTAAGCATTGAGTTTCATTTAGACGATTGGTGACCGAATACAGCCTTGAAAATCTGGAAAAGAAATTTCGGGCCATGTAATAAAATTTGATGGACCATCAAATCAGAATAACAGTGGTAATAATAGTATCGGTTATTAAGTACTCTATAGGACTCACCGATGTAAACGCCTAGCAGGCATTGTTCAGCAGCTGTTTCGTCATAGAAAGGAGATGTCGGAAAATATACGTTGGAGTTCAATAGTGGTTATTATCCTCTACCAATTTTCCCGGCAATAGGACTATTCAATAATACTTTAATCGGCATGTTTTTGAGTACCAGAAAAAAAAACGAGGGAAACCTGCTGTACATATGAAAGTATTTTCTCAGTGAATCATTCGATTACATTTTCGGTAAGAAATGCTAATCGATGACATAATAACGTATATGAATGACATTATTTCATTATTTTCCTCTTCATCACCTCTTCTCCTTTCATATACGAACGTATTCAGTTTCTATTAACTTTTCTAAAACATCTACATCAAATTCTAATCAATCAATCAATATTTATATGCTGTAAAAATGAAATCTTATTAAAAAATCTGTTAGATTTCTTCGGATATTTCGTAGTACTTCTTTTCCTCACTCATTTCCTTCATATATTTTCACTTTTTCTTCAACTGCATTGATTTCCAAAGGCGCTCCTCCTTCGTTTCTTGATTGTCAATAAATTAGGTCCTATAACGAAAATATGAGCCAATCTCTGCACTAAATATATTATATAACAAACGCGATTCTTCTAGAATAATGTCGAGATCGATACGTATAAAATGAACGGTCAGACGACCATCCAAATCAATAACGTCAGTCTGTAGGCATCTGTAGGCATTTCTCCAATAGCACTATAGCACATTCTACCGTACCGTAGCGAAGACGAATTTGCCCTTTTTTAAATGGCATAATCGGGCTTTTCTTCGAGAAAGTTAGTTAATCATCCATTTTATTTGCTTGCATTTTTTTGTTTCATTCACATTATACATAAACATTGCACAATTTTTCTTTCTACGTAATTTTAATTATTGATTGATTTATTTATTTCGATATATTTTCAAAGAATCAGCTGGCTGAGACATAGAATGTGATGACGTCCATGACATCAATGGAGTCATCAAGTTTTTTCCTGAACGATTCGTTTCTCACTTCTGCAGCGCTGCTATTTTTCTCGTTGACCAACGTACAGTATGACTAATAGAGATTGTCGCTCGTAATGTATTCAGCTTTTTCTCCTTTGTCTTTCCTGTAGACAACAACACCACCAGATTTCTCATGTGATCTCTTACTGTAGTCTGTTGA
Organism: Dictyocaulus viviparus; assembly: GCA_000816705.1. Taxonomy (NCBI): domain Eukaryota; kingdom Metazoa; phylum Nematoda; class Chromadorea; order Rhabditida; family Metastrongylidae; genus Dictyocaulus; species Dictyocaulus viviparus. The sequence goes on along the minus strand of KN716279.1, from coordinate 81,623 downwards.
AGTTCTGTAGCAGCACATTTTTATCTATTATTACCGATTATACAATATTTTTACTATTTTGACAAAGAGAAACGATTTCCACCTCTAATAATTATATATTTTATTGAGGTTATACAATAAGTATTATTTATTCAGGATAATAAAGTCGCTTCAGCCTTTAGTAAGCTTGATTTTATCTTTATTTTCAAATAGGATTCAAGCTTTTCGTTCAGAATATGGTGAATGAAAGGGAAGGATTCCCCCTTAAAAACTCTTATAAAAACTTGGCTTCATCTAAGACGGAAATATTTAAAAAGTTATTTTTTGTTTTTAATAAACAATGACTTGTTCTTTGAAACCTCGTACAGCTTACGTTACGGATTTTGAGGAAGCTGTAAGCCATTTCAAAGCTTAGGATACAATTATTTTATTATTTCAAAACATTTTTAACAAAACCAAATGAATAGAATTGGAAGAATATATAAGGGATGTCCATCTGATTGACGAAGTTCATCTACTGAAATTCATTTCATATTGTAGTGCAGAAATAGCTTCTGATGATTAATTTCGTACCTCAACACTCATATTGTATTCATAAAATTCCTTCTAAATTTCACATAAGCTAAATTTCAAATTGAAAAAAATCGTGTAACAAAAAATCTCCTATGTTGTATTTTTAATGGAATAAACATAGAATTGAAAAAAATAATAAGATTGAATAAATTATGTCGTCATCATCATTTAATTATTATTTTATTGTTGTTGATTGTTTACAACGTCATCGTGTTTTTTATTCAATTTCGCTATTAACCTCATTATGGCGTAATTTATCAAATTGAACAATTTTCACTGGTCGCAAAATAATTACCGTAATCTTTTTTGCACAATAAAATTAGCGTTTTTTTTTCTGTGTAGAGACAATGTTGTTTACAATTTTCGTTTGTAGATTTTCTATGTATTATTTTCGTTGTTTATCATTCGTCGCTAATCAATAAAATACCTAAGTTTGTAAAAATCCATACTGTGCTTATTTTCTTAAGCCTAACGTATTTCTTTAGTCGAATAAACAATTGTATCAAAACAAAAACATCCATCACTCCATTATTGATTTATTATCTCCAAAAGCTTCCTGATTTTCTATTGGATCAATCACAAAACAGTTTCCGAATCAAAAAACCACAAAAAAAATTTGAGGTTCACAGGAGAAACACTGAGTGTCGATCGATTTCCCTATTTCGTTTATGGCAAAATTAGCGAAATTTCTTCTATTTTGCTTTTTTCGAAATATGTGTTCGATTTCGTCGATCGTTAAGAAATTTCAAATGTGTTCGAAAAATTGACCTACAAACGATCGATATGTTTCTGGAATTAGACGAATTTAGATGTTTGTTTTTACGAACCTGAATTATTTTTTTCATAAACTTATTAGCTACTTTTAATATTTATATAGAGCTTAGGCAAATTTTTTTACATTTAAAATTCAAGTTTAAATTTAAAATTTGAAATTTTCTTCCTCAATAAGAATCTGCTTTTTTAGAACCATTCATTGCAGAAAATGACAGGAAAATTCTGAGGACATTCCTCAATCAATGATAAGCTTACGATTCATTTTTCCAGAAATTATCATTTTATAATTGAAAGTGTAATTTAATAAATGCTTGTCTTTTAGACTAACAATGAAAAAAAATTCTCGATCAGGATTTATAAACTTCTACGGATGACGTCAAAAATTTTTCTTGTAATGTAAAACGATAAAATTCTCCGCAAAGTGTTAATTTCGAGAGGATTTCAATCATATGAGTCATTTGAGTCATTTTCTTCATATCTCTGTATTGTTGAGTTACGAACTCACAAAACTCAGTTTTTGGGACGGAACTCAAACCCGGATCGTATCGCCTATCATGCGGTGTCTTACCGATCACACCATCCCATTACATTATTATCACTAAACGTCTCACTAATTAATTATTTTATATGAATAATTTCATATAATATTATGCTTATATGTCTCTCTGCCCCAAATTTTATAGATTCAACTCCATGGATATATATGAATGGTCCGTTTTTATGTATTCCGAAGGACTAAGAGACCTTCATACTTCAGAGTTTTAGTGCTCAAGTTGGTCGTTCGTGGTCTTGAGAACAGTTTGCTGGAACGTTCCCTCATGTTTGCCATAGGGCATTGCTCGATCTTCACGGATTAGAACAATTTAATTACCTCAGAACTTTTTCAGCAACACGTGGAAATCTTCACAGGATTTTACATTTTCCCTTGTGTAGATGCGAATGGCGGAATCGTTTTAGACTGGAGAGTCAGCGCAGTGAGCGCGAACATCCTGAGGCTGTGTTGCCTAAGCATGACAACTCCTTCTACACTCATAAACACCTCCCAGCTGCGATGAAGACGGCAAACCGGTAGAATATTAATATAATAATCCGCATTAATACATAATTTTCATTCCACATGATTGAGGAAAAAGCTTTTAATTTTAAAATAGTCTATAGTCTTTGATAAGTTGTTTCATAGGAAGTTCTCTTCCCAGTTTTTGAGGTAAACTAGCCTCCTTTGTTGTTCGTTTTCTTTTTCTTGATTATAACCAAATATAAATTTTTTAAAAACAGAGGAAAAAAACAACCGAAAGCTTAGAAATTAATTCTATGCATTAATTAAAAGTTTAAGAAAATTATTTCGAAGAAAAAACATGTAAACAAATATTTAAATGCTTTACAGCACATCCTTTGAGGAAATCGACTTTTATTAATCGTTCAACTAAGAAGAAAAAAGCAATCGTCATTGTCATTTATGCTTTCTTTTCACTGTGTTGCAGCTAGAAACGATTTAAGCCGCGTCAAAAAAATAATGCGCTCTGTTTGAAATAACGCGCTCGTCAGCTGTTCTTCAATGTTAAGATTTTAAAACAATTCATTTGAACTTTTTCACTCATTTCCGGATTGGACTTGTGACGTCATTTGGAAAAGTACAAAAAATCGCTAACATGAGATCATATCAGACATCGTGCACTTTTCTTTCTAAACTACATTTTTACTTTAAAACAATCTTCCTAGAAGAACAAATTCGTTTTTCCTCATTGTAAATGATTTCAATTTTTCAATAAAATTTAATGTTCTTTTTGTTTTCGGACAGTTGAAACGCTTCTGAGTTTCAAATCAATTGAATAAATCCTTTTTTTAAAATGATTTTCGAAACAAGAAAGGAATAAATAATATAGAAAAAACGTTAATGAGACGATTTTCCTCAAATCCAAACCATTTCACAGGTTTCCATGCTCAAATAAGCTTAATATCCTCCAAATGTTGTTGTTTATCTCTATAATATCGACTCTTTGGGGATCGCATATCAGCGATAGAAATGGAACCACATTGACTACCTCGAAGCTGTAAATTGATTTCTATGACGTATTTTTTTATCACTCATCGATTTCAGAAAACAGAGCTCGTTTGATTGTAGTGGAGTTATAATGTCTTAAAGGTGATCTATGAGGTTAAATAGATTATTGATTGGCAGGACGTAGTATAAATTCAGAACTACTTATAAAACTAAACTGTCGTAATTTTATTTTAAATTAATTATGACAATTTATTTGTTACTTTTCTTCAAATTGACGTATTGCATAATTAGCTTCAATATTCGCAACGAGCAGTTTTTGTTGGTGGTTTTCTAGATGTAGCTATATGAGTTACTTGTTGCACTTGTAAGCAAAGGAAAATTGAGTAGCGCAAGAGCTACCGTAAGTAGAAGGCGTCGATTAGCACCTAATTCTAGGCCTACTTAGCCAGCCTTTTCTACGGGGTCGATAAACTGGTACCAGAGTTATTTGAGGTGATACAAAGCATTGAGAATTGTGAGGATTGCTCCCCTCAACTCAATCTATGGAGGGAAATCGCATTCAATATCTATGACATCGTGTTAAAAACAAATTCGTGGCAGATCTCTCCTGGATTGATCAACGCTGTAGCTTATGTAAGCCTATTTTATCATACTGGTCATAATTTAACAGTAATAATAAGTTCAAATTTAAATGTTAATTACCTCAATTACTGTTTCAAATAACAAATCAATACGAGTCAAATACTATACGAATTTTCTAAATAACAAATACTGGAAATTTCCTCCGTACGTAGTTGCCGCATTGCGTGAAAAAGTCAATGATAACGGTGACGGCGATGAGCAGGACGATGGACAAAGACCGAAGCATGTGAGAAGCTGAGTGGTTTTCTCTGGATTATACGGAGTTTCGGAGGATTTCATCTCTCCGATGCCGTTACATTTACTTCATTTCTTATGTGTTTCGGCGATCAATTAATGTCGTAGAATCAAGATCGATCCGATTCGTCCACATTGATTGAATCCAGAACGTCAGAATGCTGCAGGTTTTAAAGTAATTTATTGATCTTTGTCATTTCCTCCATGTTGCACGAATCGCTCCTTAAATTTCTTCTAGGTACATTCAACTACTTCAGGATGAAAAGGCTACCGTAATCAGCATTCGTTAGACATCAAAAGAAAAACATTAAGCTTTATTCTTTATCTTTCATCGTCTTTGTTCTATTATTTGAGAAGACATCATAAATCGTGCGAAACAAAAAAAATTTCTAAGTTCACTTCATTTTTAACGATTTTTTTAAAATTTTGACTTCATTTGTAACCATGCGAAAACGTAACCATTTATTTAACGAGTCGTTTTTTTTACATTTTTTTTATTTCTTAATTTATTTAGTTTCAAAGCACGTGAATTAATTGTTGTGTTGGTCACATATTGATTTTCCAGGAAACCAAAAACTAAAAAATAAAAAATCTCTAGAGAAAAAACCTTCATTAAACTCAGAACAAAACGACCTCATTTCTACTACCTAACGTTCAGTGGATAGCGAATCATTTCGAATGTTTATTGTTTTCATTACGAAAGTTTTCAAATTTGACTGAGGTCGAAAGGCAAGTGCAAGACTGAAAATGGTTTCCCTCCAGGAATCCATGTAGAAAATCGATAGTTTTTTTTTGAATTATTTATTAAACAATATGAAGGCATTTGGACTTGTTTATCGAGTAGTACGATATTAAGATTTTTCTACATTACATTTTTAGCAATTTATTACTTAAAACAAAAAGAAATGAAAACCCTCATAATTATGTTTATTAATTTTGTAACGAATATGATGGTTTGTGATAGTTTCGTTTTTA
>KN716279.1:47242-72668 GCA_000816705.1 Dictyocaulus viviparus | reverse complement strand
GGGTTGTAATCAACCCTTCGGTTCCAACATATATATATATATATATACATATATATATATATACGTATATATATATAGTATTATATATATAGTATACATATGCGTGTGCGTATATACATATGTATTATACAATTATAGCTATAGGTATGCACTCTAGATATCGACGTAATCTTCAATTATTTGCATTGAGTGTTTCTGTGTTCTAACGAAGCCCTCAATAGATTATAATCTGTTATTGAGATAATTTCTCAGAGAGTAGTTTTACATTTAATGCTTCATGATTAAGCCTCCTGCTATTATACGACATAAAAAGCATATAAATTACCTCGCAATTTATTACGATCGCAGCTTTTTTCGCAATTTGTAAGTTTTCTCAAGAGGATAAAGATGATTATTTCGTGATATGTTACAACTATGTTTTCACTAACGTCAATGTTCCGTCAGCGTTCACTTTCTTCACATTCGTTTAGAAATTCCTTGTTTTTTGATAGATTAGAAGTGAGAAATTGTATGTTCTAAGCAGAAGTGAAGAATAACGATTACATTCAGTACCGTTTCAACTCCGAACTAAGTTGTTGAGGTCTTAGTTTAACTCAGTACTTAACTTGTATTTGTTTCGTTAAGAGGTTCTTATATTAGGATTATGTTATTAATGATAGTTTTTCTTTATTCTGCTTATATAAATACGCAATCGACTTTGAAATAACTCGTATTGCTCGTAACTGGCGTAACTGATTCGGCAAATAGTATTTGGCTCAGTAGAACTGTTCCAGAAGTAACAAAAATCACAATGCATTTCCACATGCAAGCGGCAAACGTTCATTAAACTGCTACTTGAATAGTTGCGGTAATTTAGTACTCTTTATACGGCATAAATCGTAATAATTCTTGCACCAATCTTAATAAGATAAACCACGTGTTGCCCTATACCTAGCGTGATGAACTGCTTGACGTGACTGACAATCAGCAGACGTTCTGAGACAATGTGATTTACCAACATTTGAATACCGTCTACCGTCTGACGTCATTACTATTACATACATTGCTACCATATAAAATTGACAAAGCATCATGTTGGATATTCTGGTGTTATGTTGACGTCATGCAATATTTAAATAAATTCTTACGATGAGAAACTTAATTAGAACACTTAATGAAAAATCAAAAAAGTATCCGTGTCTGATGAAAAAGGGCGCAAATAATGCACAATAATAAAAAGTAATCTTCTATGGAATTTTTACTTATTTTCGACCACTTATGATAAGTTATGGTAGTGTTATTATATTCCTAATGAGGTTGAGTTAATCACAAAATTGGAACCTCAGGCGATACATTGGTTATTTGGTTATTAAGTCGATTAGTCTAACCACCCAGTCGATTAGTCCTTTCGTTTCACCTCACGTTCCAAGTTTTGCGATTAACTCAGCATCATCAGGAATATAAATTAATATGCATCAAAATATCATGAAACGTTGAGTATATTCGGTTCGAGTTTCATGCGAGAGTGAAGTTTCTATAAAATATTGTCGCATTTGTAAATTGTTTACGTCTTGAAAAAAACGGAGTTATTTTTGTTTCGAGTTTCATTATCATTTCTCAGTCTCATTTTCTATCACTTTATTTATTGTTAATGTATTATTGTTGCACTCATCAGTTGTTATGTATGGACCTCATGAGGTTTATTTAAATTGAATTGCCATTGAATCTGGAACTATTGTTTTTCACTATGAATGCTAATCAGTGCAGCGTTGTGGGTCGTAGAGTTGAATGGTGGTGATGTTTTCGCACAAAAAGCACTTTTCCTAGTGGGCGGCGGCTCGCAAAAAACAAGAGGAAAAAGTAGAAAGAAGAAAGAAAGAAATGAAGAAATACGAAAGTAACAGAAGCTGTTAAAATGATGCGACTTTCTTTGATATTTGAAAAAAACATCAAAATTGGTTCAATTCACTAATGAAACGCAGTCGTTTGAGATGATTTTACTCGGAGATATGTGTTTTTCTTTGTATTTTTGTCGAAAAAAGTGCTATTTACTAAGCTATGGAAAATTCGTTTCATATGTAAAGTTGGAAATATTTGACGGAGTGATCAACAATGCAAAGCTATTATTTCAAGATCTGAGAGAGATCATCTTGAGTCTAAAAAGCTGAGACCAAAACGGTCAATGTCTAATTATCATTTTTAAATTAATAGAATTAGAAGGAGTTCAGCTCACGATACAATGAAAAAGTCTCTTGTATATTGCTATAGATAGGTAGGACTTCTTTCCTCCGAATCACTCACTTTATAGAGGATTTATCAGTTAATTTTAAGCTCATGAAATGAAAAAATGAGCTTACAGAATCTACGTTTTCTGTATGGCTATAGTAACATGTATTATTTAGTTCTCAGTAGTTCTTGAGATTTATTTACTAAATAATACCAAAATTTTCGTGTTTCTGAAAAGAACCACTAATTGTGAGCACGAATTTGTTTGCATGCCATATAGATGCGATACAATCTTGCGGAGGTAAGCGAAACCTCTAGGTTCTTACCTCCGAGCGTATTGACTTCGTATTCGGTAGGAAATCTTCCGTTCCTTACATCGTATATGCAGAATGATTATACATGTTTTTGATAGAGGACTAATTGCTTACCGTGCATATTAGTGCACTGTGTCTCTTCTTTAAATCCGATAAACTTCGTAGATTTAGACTCACAATTCCATGTGGGCATTTTTATTAATGTAAACTAACGAGATGTTTTGGTAGGACACATTGTGAGGTTCGCTAGGGTATTAGCTTGAAGAAGATTGAAAAAAAAAACAAAAGTGCTTTCAGGAGTGATATTTAACGCTAGCATCCTCATATTATTACCAAGAACCGAGGTTGCATTAGTCCTTAGCATTTTAGTTCTTGAAATTCTATCGTGTGTATGTTGAACAGGGATTATGCTACAACTACTTTTCAAGAAGGCGGTATTTTTGACGAAACGATTGGCTTCATATAATGGGGTACACTGAATGATTTCCACAATGATTTCGATAGGATTGCAACTTTTTCAGCTTCTTTCCTTTTTCTCCTTTTTTTGTGACATTTCATGATATCTGGTGCCTTGCATACAACAAATGGTTGATAAATTTTAGTTCTTTCTTTCATCAGACCGTGTACGACGAAGATCGATTGGATAAAGCCTTGCATAAATACGCTTCTGGCTGCAGCTAGCGGCAATTTCATTTATTCTGTATATCTCTTAACGTAGTGAGATTATCTATGCGTCTAAATGTCAATGGGAATGCAATCTGCATTTGTTGTACGGAGAAGTTTGTTTTTCCTCTTTTCTGTAAACAATATTCGGAAGATATTTGTGGTTTTATGTTGTTTACTCGTAATATGAATCGCCAAAAAAAACAACAGTTTGATTGACGATTTTCACTCAACCAATTCATTCAGTAACTCGTCACTGACATATCGGTTTAGTCATGTGCAAGCCTCAAATGAGTGAAAGTGCAGATTTTTTTTCACATCGCCTGACTTTTCCATAATAAACAGCAGATTTTCTTTTTTTATTCTGTAAAATCTAGACGGCATGCAGAATGACAGTGATTTCGATTTCGGAAAAGTGCTCCAATTTCCGAACATCATGTACCCTTGCATACAATTCCAAAAAATCATTGCAAAATTGTTTTTTTTTCTGAAAAGAAAAGTTAAACGAATAACAATATTTTTTCCATGGCCATAATTACCACAACTTCTCCCCATTCAATTAGTGAAGTGCGGAGGCTGTAACGAATTTCCCTCATCGACGTACTCAACATCTACTTGAAACCGTCTTTTTGAACTTGCAATTCTCTTCGTTTCATCGATAGATTCGTTTAGTCGTTCATACTATATACCATTACTTTATACCATTCGTTTAGCGATACCATCTAATTCAGTAACTTTCACAGTTTTTCAAACACCAACTATAGAAATTTTAAGTGTTTTCGTTCAAATATAAATAATATGGTAACGTATGATTGTTTATAGAAATATGTTCCATGTGATTGTTAAGAGCATATCAATGTAAAACAGACTTATCTTCCTTCTATTTCTATCATCTATGCATCCATCTACTAGTTCTTCTCTTTTTAGTACTGTAATCTTAGTGTAGCATCAAAAGGTATGTCGTACATTCGTTCGGAATAAATGTCATTGTCTACGTCATGACGACACAAGGTTGATTGCTTTTTTCGTTTTGTTAAAGCGAAATCAATGATAATCTGCGATTATGAAGACAGTTTGCTCTAAATCCTGACCTAAGCCACCTTTTGGAAGCCAACCTCTACGCTTAATTACTTAAAGAATCAGCAAAGCATTTGTTTTTTGCTTCATGAGTCTACGGTAAGCAATCGCCTCACTGTCAGTCTGCTCATTGCATGAAATTTCTTGGATTCCAACAAAAAACTACGTTGGATGGACTCTAGCGTTTCTTAGATTCATCGGCAATAACCAACCATGTGATTGGCTGCTAATATTTTGGACCTACTCGAATAAGTATTGACTGAACTATTTGATATTCATCTGATGCCTTTCACACTACTCGAATACGCATGAACAATCAAAGCTAATTGTTGTTGTATTCTATGAATCGTTCCCACATTTTGTGTAGTATATATATATACAACTATTATGCCTCTTCGACTCAAACCTCTTCAAATCCGAACAATCTATCATTTAGTAAAAATTTAATTGTACTCATGGAAAAGCGAATACGTAATCCATCGCTTTTTCCTCATCGTCATGCAAACATACGTACTATGCCGCAAACATAAATGTCATGGTATCGAAATCATGGAAATATTCGAAATTTTTTCTCTGCCCCACAGGGAGAGTCATTGTTATTTTTGAAATATTGCCAAAGAAGTGAAAAGGAACAAAAACATAACATCTTGGGAATTTCGGAACAATATCGAAACATGCCTTGATTAATGCCGACAAAACGGCGAAGATGGATGACGTCATCGACTTCATCGTATGCTGCTTGTTTGCTGCGTGTTTGTTCATGTCGATTACGTACGTACAGTCGTCAGTCGATGTCCGATGCGGTTCGTATTTATGAACGACTAGAATGACTATGAGTGCTTCACTTACTCGTTTTGTTTCCCTTTTCAGTATCATAACTGTTCTGTCATTGTTGGTACTGTACTTTTATTCACTATTTCTAATATTCCGGAATATTATGATCTAACATATCTAATTTAATTTGCTCATGTGCTTCATATTTGAATTTTGTGTAGTTTGTGAGTGCAGATATTCGTTTAACTGTTGAGATTCATGAAGAAATACCTAATGCTCATCAGCGTTATTGTTGTTACCTCGATATTTACATGAGGGCCTAGAATTTTTCGCTTTAATCATTTGAACATTATCGAGATTTTTAGTATATCACATCGGTGTGCCTTCTATGGTAATAACTCGCATGAATGTTAAAACCTTAATATCTTATTTGGTTTTTCAGAGTGACTCTTTTTAATTTTGAATTTATAACGAATATTTTGAAACCTTAGTCATTACTTAGGTACCATCGTTTTTGAAGTCGTATGAATTTCAAGGTGAGAAGCTGCACGACACAACGTTGAACACTTCCATGAAATTCTGCTCGAGCATTTTAGATATTAAGCGCTTATATCTTTTTTGGAACTGAAAATTTCAGACATAATGGAGACTTTTCAAAGAATTTTTCGCTCTTTAACTGCAGCATGACTCAGTTTATTTGCATTTGTTTTTTTTTATCGGAAGGGAAAAGAGAGGGAAAAAAGAAATGGAAGTGTCATTGAAGCAAAGAACGAAATAAAGTAAGAAATATGAAGTGTGAAATTTGAGCTTTTGCCGACTGTCGACATTTGTGGTTCTTCTTAGTCTTTGGATTTGGTTAACTCTATTTTGACTCGGTTCTTTGAAACTTTTTTTTCTTTCAGCATGGTACCGAAAGGTTCGTAATAACACAATCATACGACAGCATTAATATAACATAATTAATGTAATCATGTTTAGTGTTTTTGATCTATGTGGTTCCACTCATTTGTATTAGTTCTCGTTGGAGATCTCATAACTGTTTTTCTGATTCTTGACGAGTATAATTTCAAACAATTCCCTGAGTGATAAGGAAATTAGTGGCCTATTAAGTAGTGATTAGAAATTGCTCTGAAATGACGTACGACACGTGCTTTTAAGCAGAAAAGTTAACAATATTATGATGAGGTTTGTAGCTTATCTTTTCTCTTTCGATCGTATTTTGATCGTCTATGGATCTTATTGATGTTAGCCTCGTTTGTAAACTGATCGATATCTGAAGAGAAAAAGTGATCTGTCGTAGCGCGGGTGTTTTTGTTTCAATTGTATGAGTTGTTTTTTTAAATATCTTTTTATGAACTCTTTTTGTTAATCAACATTTGCCGTCATGCATGATCTCATAATTATTGATTTCTGGTTGATATTTAATTTCACTTAAAACATTTTTACTTTCTTATTTGTTAAAAATAGAGGCGAATTTGGTAGTACAAGGTCTTAACTCAATTCAACATCTATAAAATGTGCTAAATTGGAGCACTGATGATTTTTTCTGGTTCAAGTCGTCATCTGATTGTTTGAATGTGAGCGGGAATTAGTGGTAGTCGGTCATCAACTAGAACTTCTCCACGTCGTCTTCATTTTGACGGACAATGTACATTACGTCAATATGCTCTCTGAAATCTATTGAATTGACATCAAAAAACAACTAGATTAATCTCGAAAAGCAACACTAATCTCGTACGGAACTATTTTTTTACGTGTTTATCATGCTACTGTGAGTCCCATGCTTAAATTAAATGCTAATCACCTGCTTTTTTAATCGAATTGATTACCATTTGTCGTCATCACACGTTCATCAGCATTTTTCGTAATCCCATTGGTTCGTTTGAGGTTTGTTGAATATCTCTCGGTGTTTAAGTGAATGACTCAATTTTAATGATAATACATTTTCTGTGCTCTTTTTCATACACTCTTCTCACATTCAATTCTTGAAGTGGTAAATTTGTTGACTGAATATAAAAGTGACGAATTTCATGACGAGTTTAGATGAGTTCACATGACGAGTTTTATTGTATGAGTTGAACACGTCTGTGTTGTCATGTATGATATCCAAGAAAATACTCGTCGATATTTTAAGAATTTGTGTCAAACTCAAATGTGACTTCGCTAAAAACTACAAAGACTCTTGAGATTTGAACTCGAAAAGCAAGGAATATATCTCGTTCATTACGATGAATAGCGGAGCTACTGAACAGCTTGTTATACTTATCGTAATAATTCATACAATAAATAATGTAACGTAACGGACAGTTTAAAATTGATTAATTATGATCGTAGAACATTAGGGAAAACCAATTGTTAAATTTACTGAGCTTTGAAATATTCAAATTGTTGACAGATTGACAACAATTTTCATGAACTCGTTCTTTGTTATGAGTTTATTAATAGAATATGAGTGACTTGACAATAATATCATAGTAGTGCTTTCTCTAAGTTTTTTTTAATGGTATTAGTGGGTTAATGCTTGTGGGAAACCTCAACCTCTTTTACTACTACAAAACGCCTTTGATTCGAGCAAATGATTTTCTTGATATGAGTGACGCTTGAACAATTTTTTTTACCCACTTTTGTTTTTAATTCTAATTGTTATTATCAGTACTTCCCTCATGAGGACAGTAATGGTTAATATCGGATTCAGTACGTGAATACCATGAAAACGATTTTGACTTTATAGTTAATGACATTTCGTTTAGTATTTACTTTTATGTAAATTTTTTCTTCGAATTTCCATTAAGTTTATCCGATGAATGAGTTATTGAGTAGCGAATCATAATTATGTCTCATTTCTGAGTGTCAATGAGTTCTTTTAGTTAATTTGCATCTTTTTTGGTTCCAATACGTGTGATTGATATATTTCAATGTTACTTTTCATTTTCAGTATTAATGTTGTTTTTCTCTTTCCTGGGGTAAAATAGAATATAAATAAAAATGTAATAGAATATGAAATTGAAATGGATATTTGAATTCTGTCGTTTCGAATGTATTTTTATGTTTTAATGTTGACAATTTGAAAAGAAAAAACCAAAAATTAAACGAGGAAGTTCTGGACGTAGAGAGTACTCTGCCGAGTAATCTCTCATTTATCACTCAAATTACATGCCAAGAAGCGACACTTAATATATCATGTTAATTTCTTGTCTCTAAATAGTCATCGTATTGGAAGCTATAAATGGTGGAGAGGCAACAAGTAAAAGTGCAAATGTCCTCGTTCATAAAAGGTCACAGTTATTTCGACATTTCGATTTGCTTCTGGAATTGAACTTGGTTGAGGGACTGAAAGAACATTGTTTCAATATACTGAGGTCGGTAGCCTTTATGTAATATTTTTGTGTATTGTTTAAATAAAGGTTTAATTACCCAAGTTTGAGGTCTGGTAGTCGACTCTCAGTTGGGTAACACCTAGTGTGGCTGCTTATTCCGACGAAGGCGCGCACTCAATAACATGATCTTTATTCAGTCTTCAATCTACAGCATCGTCGTCAGAAGACAAGCATACGTTTAATAACCCAAGTTTGAGATTTGCTGGTCGACTCTCGACTAAGTGAAACCTAGTGTGGCAGCTAACGACCTTATGGCTACCGAACTTGAACCTGAATTGACACACTAGATGTAACTAATATTAATGTCTCTAAATCCTGTTTGTAATTAGGATAATGTACGTATTGAGAATTCTCATCATTGAATCGTTCGAATTAGTGAGTTTATCGTAAGACTCCGTCATAAATCCCTTTATTCCTCACATTTACTGCTTACAATGAAAACTGAAATAGTTGAAACGTAAGCTACTTAATATTCGAGTTTATTACTAATCCTTAGTATATACAGTTGTATACGAATAATTACTTTTTTTTCGAATGGAAAGACCAGTCAATAAAGCGAATATATTTTCTAGGCGTGTTGCATGTAATGTGGGGTCGTTAGTTCAGTTCTTTCTGCATATAAATCAATCTTCGACCAAAAAATGATCATGGTCCAACATTATGGTATCTATATTGACTTTTATGTTTTTCATAGTTCTGACCCCCAAGGAATTTACACTATTGTTGAGAATGCTACCGTACCAAAAGTGCATTCTTGTTTCCTAATCCCTGTCATTTTCATGCAATTTTGCATTTTCTTATATCGTCGTTGTCGTCGTTGTCGTCTTTGTCGTTTTTTTTCATCTTCTGAAAATGTTACTTGTTTACTGTATTTTTTTCTTATAGAGTTTTAACATTACACTTCGTTAAACACTGGCGCCTATTAGCCGGCGTACATTCGATCCGGTCGAGACTTGGCGTGACACCAAAAGGTGCGAATCTGATAAGGATACAACACTGGAGACACCATCGTCGTTCGGCATGCGAATAGGTTAATTTGTGTGATCTTATTTTTTATCCTGTCCTATATATTTTTATGAAAACAAGGCATTATGAAAGGATGGCATATTGGGAAAACTACGGGCTTATAATTGTTGGAGAATAGTGGATTAAATGGAGAAACTATTTTGAAGTAACTCCATAAATCACTGGTGTCCAATTTAAAGGCAATGGAAAAGGTTGTGAAATCAAACAAAAAAAGCCTGCCGCTTCATATGAGTCACATGCATCAAGGAAACAATAGATATTCTTATACCTTAAAAATTTGTGATATAGCTAGATTTCGGCCGTATGGTAAACATTAATATTAATAGTAGTAACTATAATAGATATCATCGACAATAACAGTGGTAATATGAATAACTTTAATACTTATATCGATTCTGGCGCGAACCACTTGTCTCAAGCAGCTCAAGCGTATAGCAATTGTTTAGATATAACCATGAATACACTTGAGTGGTATGTAGAACAGCGTTGGAAGGTGATACGCAGACGATTCGAGTCTTCCCTATACTAAATAAGCTTCTCATCCCTCCGGACTCAGTGAATTAGTACCGCGATGATCTCGTATGACGAGCAGCATTGAGTTTATGAACTCATTATATACACCAGATTCACATTTCGGGGTACAAATATATGGTAGTGCATCTTAGAGAATTGATAAACTCCTATTCTTGTGCTAATTAAATAAGCAATAGATATATAAATGCCATGTTGAACAATACCGAGAAATTCATCCAATGTTCACCTACTTATCAACTTTGTTATTGATACGAGTTGTTCAATTTCCTTCCTATTGGAATTGTTTAGCGAAAGAATAGAATCGTCCATTATCTTATTGTGGATCAATATAAAATTTGTTAGAACTATGTTGATCCCTTCTTTTTGCATGAAGAGCCATTTTGCACACATCTTTTGTACTCAGGGATTGAGTTATAGAAAGACGAAGTGTAATAAAAAGCGTACTGATTTTTTTTGTAGGTGATCTGAAACGAGCCGTTGAAGATGTGATTTTGAGACCAGATCAGAATACTCTCAACGAAATCGACAAACGTGACACCATCGCTGCTCTTGATCTTTGCCATGTAGGTTATGAACCGGACAACAAGTACTGTAGTAAATTCTGTTTAGTTGCCAACATGAACAAAATCTTCGAAATGCCTCTGCATAAATAGAGGTACCAGTTGTAGTGTTCAAGCACAGTCTAGCATTTCATTCGTCGTTGGGTAATGAACTTGTAGCCGTTTCAGTCTTTTTTGGAAACGTCAAATTGTTATATCTATTCTATATCTATTCATTTCTATGGGTCAACCTCTGAATACGCAATCCTTTCACATCTGCTTACAACACCCAAAGCATATTTCCTTATTATATTCTAATTTAGCGATAGAAGAATAGTGATAATCATAAGAGAGTGTCATAAGAAGAGCTAACGAATAAAACCATTGAAAAATTATGAAAAGAAAACAGCAACGTAATGTTTTTCTGTGTTGCTATTGCTTACACATTATCAATGCGAAACCATTGGATCAAACGCTGACTATGTAAGAAGTAAATGATATCAGAATCGGCTCACCATTTATGGATTATTTGCAGCCTGAACCTTCGCCACCACTACCGGCATGCAGTCCGTCAGCAGCCTCAATGAACGCATGTTCGTGCTCAAGCGAAACGGTACCAGCAGATATACCTAGGCCACCACAGTCTTTGTGTACGAGTACCAGCCTTGACACTATTGTATGTTATACATTTTTCTTTCACTTTCTTTCAAACTACCCGTTTTTATTTTTATGTTTCTATAACTATTATGTCCATGATGCTGTAGTTTAGAATTTTGCCTTCTCAAAATTGCTTATGAAGATACAAAAGATCTACCTTAAGAACTACTTTAGCTAAATCAGTTTAATTAATGAAACGATCTTATATGTATTTATATAGTGTATTTTTATTTTTTTCAATTTTTAAAAAAATTTTTTGGGGGCGCGGTTGCGCAGTGGTGGAGGTGTAACAGTGAATACTTCGTCCCGAATCAGTTGGCGGCCGTACCCCAGGCCTACCAACCCGCCATCCTTTCTAAGTCGGTAAATTGGCACTAGAGAAATC
Source organism: Dictyocaulus viviparus (assembly GCA_000816705.1). Taxonomy (NCBI): domain Eukaryota; kingdom Metazoa; phylum Nematoda; class Chromadorea; order Rhabditida; family Metastrongylidae; genus Dictyocaulus; species Dictyocaulus viviparus. The sequence continues at coordinate 61,117 of KN716279.1, read as the reverse complement.
TGGGTAAGATAACTAGCACTGACTTGGTAGGAAGTGCTAGACTCAAGTCTCTGTGTTGACCAGGCTCGCTTTCATCCACCTCCAGAATATCACGTTGAACACGAATGCGTAAGCGCATCCTGCCACAAAGGATTCATCAATACCAAGGCTTATTTTATCTTATCTTTTCTAATATCAGGAAGTCTTGCACAGATTTCTGCTGTTTAGGTAAATCGTCCTCAACCGCTGCTGTATCGGCATTCCAGTGGTGTATTGCGACGGCAAAGTCGTGTGTTGTCATCGCTACAAACAAAAAGGAAGCGCAGCAATTCTTTAACGAATTATCAAAAATCGTAAGCTACAATCACATAATTATGTTTGCTCTTTGTAGACGTTGAAATGGAACTTAAGTTTGCAGTCTCTTGGTTTTTTTTTCGATTCTTGCACGATTGTTTATTACAATTTTCATTCATTTTCAGTTATGGCACATCTGTGTCGCTACCACCATCAGCTCGCCAAACTCCAATGCGCTTCGGTGATGAAGAGGTTCAGAGGTGATTTTAAAACGTATTTCATTCCATATTTTCTTTTCTCTCCGATTCACCTCGCTAGCTATGTTTGGATGGTGATGGAAAGGTTCTTCAGAGGGTAGATTGTTCTTTACTCTCGATTTTTTAGATAACCATTACACTTCGCATTAGCTTTTATGTTAACCAGAGTTCAGAAGCAGGTTTTTCTTAAACTACTATTTCCAAATCGCTATAACCCAAAATTGTTTTAGGAGTTCGCTGGGTTCGTCTGACTCGCATTCATCGGTATCCCGAAGTGAGGATTACTCACAGGATTATGTGGCTGAAGAAGATGAAACCGTCATATGTGGGTTTCTGTGAAAACTTGTTCACCAATTAGTGGGGAAGATATTAGCGGCTTATTATCTAGGAATGCTAGCTTGTTGTGTAGTTCGTCTCGAATTTTTTTCGTGAAGTATGTCTGAATTTAATATACGTTTTTTTTGGAAAACAGCAATACCACTTCAGATAATCAACAAAAAAAATTGAGATCTATGTAATTCGTTGAGTCTCGAGATTTCGTAAGAAATTTCTTGACATTTTCGATTACTTCAAATCAATGTAGGAACCATTTACTAATTGCATATAAACCATTGTTTAGTAAATGAAATAAATGTGTTTCTTTCTTTTATTCTGGTTTGAATGTCAATTATTCTATTGGGATTCAGAAGAAGAAGAAGATCATAAACGTGTTGAATACTTTCAAGGTCAATACGGTACGTCGGAGACGACACATTCGAGATGCGGTCCACCATCGGCGCCGTTGAATTTCAATCCCTATCTAAGCTATCGTGAAACCAGAGAAGACGACGCTATGGAGTGTGATTGATGGTTAGGATATAAATTTTGACCACATTGTGGGGGGGTTAGTCGATCAAATTCAGCTTGTCTGTGTTGATTTGTCCCAAATCAGTTGGCGAATTTAAAAAGATTGTGTGCATGACTGTGTGCGTTTTACGCAACGTATTGACAACTGGTTCACCTTTTTTTTGCATTTTAAAAACTTATTTACTATGAGTATAGACATATACAATGGTGCACCATATATATTTTTCGTCTTTTTTAAGGATGAAATCGTCTTGTTGTATGCGATTCATAACGTACCGGTGGAACAGACATTACGACTACATTAATCTCAATCAATTTTTCTTCGTTCCATTTGAATTTGAATTAGTTTTGATTAGTTAGTGTTCCTCTTCTTTTTTTCCTCTCCCTCTCTTGAGATGATGGATGCGATTTTGCTAAGAATTTGTTTTCTTGAAAGACACACATAGACTAGAGAAAACGGCAGTTCAAATTTGATTAGTTAATTATCGCGAATATTTTAATGTTTAATGTAGTCTACGGTAATACGCTTGTATTTTACGAATGTTTGGTAGTTTTTCGTGTTGTTCACCTTCTGTCCTTCTTCATCATTTTTCGTACCGTCGTCGTCTCCATCATACGTCGTCTGCCCGTAACGCAATTTGATATTTTCCGATACATTGTTTGCAGTTATTGTTATGCTTTTATCACGCTTATTATGACGTTTATTCTTTTTACGGTACTTCTTTTCCGTGCAGGAAGTCTCAGCACGTCAATTGCGTTTCGATTTGTTTTGTGTGGTGAGCTTTAATGTTAGACACTTGATAGTTTGCTGTTAAATCGATTCTAGATTTCCACAGTTAATCACACTTACAGTTTTTTCTGTTTCAAATCAAAGAGAGATTTCAATCAATCAATATGTATAAATTGCCTTTCTTTTATGTCGCTATTATCGCTGTATTTTTACATTCTGATATGAGGTAGCGCCGTTATTTGTGGTTTTATATATTTTTTCCTATTTATGATTCTTTTTTGGTTTGTTTATTTTTTCTATCATTCGTATCCCAATGATTTAATAACGTTATTGATCGGCCTTTATCATGAGTTGCTACCATACCGAACATGTATACAAGTCACCTTGAGGTGAGTTGTAGTTCGTCACTCAGCCTGTCAGTACCATCGCGTTGCATATTTTGTATTTTTGATTATTGCTTATCATTACTATATCTTTACTTATTTCTTGCTCTATTTCAATATATATGTATATATTTCTTTTCTAAATTAATTGCAATTATCTTCTATTTACATTCGTGTAGATTTGAATCGGAATGAAATAGAGAGAGAAATTGAGGATACGAGGAAAAAGAAAGAGAAAACGACAAGTAGCAGCAATATTCGTAACTTCATATGTGTCAGAAAAGAACACCGGTCACTCTCACAAGTATTTTATTTCTCTTGATATCATTGATCGTTTATTCTTTGCGTTTTACAAATGTAATATTCTCTTGACGTTATTCCGGTACAGTTTTAAATTTCTTGTTCGAACATATAAATGCATTTCTAGTCATTGTGAATATTGATTTTTCTGTTCATGTTCTTCTTGCCGTTTCATATTCAATAAAATGTGAATATGCAAGTCTTCTATTTTTCTTTTTCTTTAATTTTCACTCATAAATTTAGAGGGATATTAGTGAAGGAAATCATAAAGGATGTGATGTCACAGCGGTAAATAACTCAAATGAAATCATTACGGTGGAATTCTCTCCCTTATGATTCGTGTGATTGATCGCATTTATTGCATTGAGAAGTAAAAATGAACGTGATTATCTTGTTACCTGATTGGCCCGTCTTCACACGTAGTTAGAGCCCAGAAATGTTTCGTTCGTTTCTTCTTCGTGCGACTCACGCCCATAGTGGTGGTCGCACTGGCGTGACAAGCTTTTGCTGCTGTAGCTGTAGTTTTCTGGCTTTTGAGATAGCAATGCTCAGTCATGGTCTTCACCACAAACAGCCACTGTCCCTTATGGATCAGAGGGATGTGCGCGATTTCGACATTATTTCATCAAAATGTTTGCGGTTCTTAATGGGTTTACTTTTTGCTAGGTTTCCCTGTCGAAGTGAAAATCGTATTGACATCTCCCGGCCACTTGAGGGCGATAAACCATCAGTAAGGAGACGTATTAACAAAAATACATGTAGTTTCTAATGATCAGTATTTGAATCTCTTTAGTGGATATCGTGGAAAAGCGATATTTTCCAGAAAATATTTTTTTGTTTGTTGTAGAATTGAACTGTTATGAAGGGTATTTCGAAATCATATAAAGGTTGTAAGTGCTCCAACTATTAGAGAGATTCTATTTCGGTAAATAGATTTGTGTTTTTCCCGGAAGAGACTAGAATGAATTATAGATTTCCAATGATAATCAATTAATCGTAGAACTTTTGACCTCAGACAGGGCTCGAACCCGCATCTAAGAGTGCTTAGTGCAACTATTTTTAAGTGTGTATCTTATGAACACCCGATATCGGCTTACCAAATTGAACCCATTGATGGACAAGTGCTCATAAGATACCCACTTAGAAATAATTGCATTATTATGGATATAAAAACGCCATTAACACCTATCATAAGCGAAAAATAATTAAAAAGACTCCGTAAACGGACGAGTGCTAATAATGGTACCCACTTACTATAAGTAAAGCATTGAGTGCTCGTAGAGCAAGAGCTTCGGTAATGTAATGGATCAGCACGGCAGACCGGATATCTGTTAGTGCGGGTTCGAGTCCCGGCTGAGGTCCCGAGTTTTGCGGCCATATAAGCACAACTACGGACAGTATTAACTTTATCTTATGTAATATGTTGAGTATATGCCTGTTAATAGGTTGCCTAGCTCAGTTAGAGCTTAGGCGGTAGATATGGCAGTAATTTGTAGACGGTGGTTCGCTTCCGCAGGACTATTTTTGACTTTATAGCTGGAGCTGTAGAAATTCTGGACGAGGTAGAGATATAGGTGAGAATTTCTCACGGCAAGTCATTGTATGAAGCAGAAACGCATGCAATCATCGTCGAACCTCAGGTTGAAGACATTTGGTTGGGACACCTCACATCAACTGATGAACGGCTGAGCTTATCGAGTCTAAACTCACTAAATTAAATAATTCTACCAGGATTGGTTTGGACGTTCAACGATGCACGCAATTCGATTTCGATGCCTCAAAAATTACACATTGTAGATTTTTTCTTCATTCAGAGAAAAAAGAGTATCAAAAAGAATCGCATAAAGCGATTATTACAATTTTTATATATTATTTCTTTATAACAATTTCGATTATAATCTGTGAAACACTGGAAAAGCTTTGAATCTGCAAAGAACGGATTGTCCTTTCAATCCTCATCGCTTCCTCATCCAAATCCATCACTGTCCTCACTGAAAACCTCCTATGTTGTTTTCTTCTTCGTTTTTATTTTTATCTTTTCCGATATTGGTGAATGTTTGTAAAATTTTCTGTTATAAATAACTTAATAAAGTATTAATATCGGCAATAATTGTTGCTATATTATTTTAGTTTCGAAAAAATATGTAATATTGTTATTGTTTTTGTCAATATTGTATTATATTGTTAAATTTAATACTAATAAAATTTAGTAAAAAAATATTGTTTCTCAAGCGTTTCAATCGATAATTGATTTTTGAATCTACATAAACGTTTATCACCGTAATGTCGTTGATTCTGGATGGATAATACAATTAAGAAATGGCTTTTATTGTGTTTTTCGTTAAATTGAGGCTCATCGATCGGCTTTTATGACTCGACAAAAATAGCGAGTTAAGATAATCTATTGATGTACCGATCGAACTGAGGTCATTGGTTATCATCGTAATGAAAACTTCTTAAGAATTCAGTGGTGCGTAGAAAAATGTTGAAGTCAAATTTAATGGGTAGGGAGGAATGAGAAAATGAGTTGAATGAGGCTAGTGCTTGAGCTATTTTGTTTTTAAAGAGGCAAAAAATCATACATTTATCAAATGAATGTTATTTGATGTAGAATTTATATAAACGAGGATTATGAACTATTCTGATAATTGGAAATACGAATAATCAATATGGCATAAAATTAGCTTTTTTTAAAATCGTTCTCTTTCTCGTTCAAATGTTTTTTCAAATTCAGCTTATCCATAAGAGGGCTGGTTTGCGCAGCGCTTTGAAATGTTTCTTTGTTCGCATTGATTTTTTTTTGTAACATTTATTCTCTTCTCGATTTAGTTTTAATAAATCTATATTTTCATTTTTCTTTACCTGAATCGATTTTTTCTTAGAAGGCGAGATTTTTGTAGAAGAAACAAAAGGAAAGAAATCTTTTAATGAAGCTGGTAATCGATAGATTTGAGAATTTCAATGAATCGATAGTCGAGCAAGGGTGAAATGAGATTTTTTCCTCCATATATTATTATTTTTTGATATGAAAAACGTTTCTCCAAAATCTTTAGTCTCTAGTTTTTCTCCTCACTTTCCCTCCTTTATCTCATTTCAATCAATAGGTTGTTATTTATTTGTAGGAAAGTATGTTAGTAATTTGAACAGAAAAATTTCTTAAAATCAATATATCATACTAATCAATATGAGGTTTCACTATGCCTCGGTCGAAATGCTATTTATTATCATTGTATTTTTATTCTCTATAAACCATGATAATTTCTAATTGCTTTTTGACATCACCAATGATGTTGAATCATTAACAAGATTCTGAACCTCAGAAGAGAAGAAAACCCTCATTGAATGATTACAAAGCTATTTATTGCCACTGATAAAATTCATGCAAAAACATAAAAAAGGTCAAAAGAGAAAACGTTACTACCAACAAAATCCAATTTTTGCCTGAAGCAAAGGATTTGCTGAAGTTGATGACTTACTAATATCGATTGTGTTATTCATTAGAACCATGTGGGTTTTCCTCATCATTAAGATGAGAAGCATTGTTAAATTCGAATCATTCCTGTAAGCTTACACACAGCCAATTCCAGAAAGCGCTGTGTTTTATCTTTCAGCTTTAACTTTCTTCTCGATCTCGATCAGCCTCAAACTATGGAATTATAAAGCTTTCAATCCATTCGTAGTATCTGCTACTATTTGTAGTTTTCCACTTTCAAACGATTGTACATAGATAAAGATTGAAAATTATGCAAATGAAGGGACTTGTGATGTTGTAGTATGAGGTGTGCAGTATTTAGAAGGGATAGACATGTACCGAAATCTTTCTGCAGATGTGAAGAGGTGGATAGTGAGGCTCTGAGTTGTAATCACTAAATACTTCACTTGGAGATAAAAATTGTAAAAAATGCAGGAAGCTATTATTACCTTTTATACTTGATAGGAAATAATAAAAAGAATTTTTACGAATTGTGATAGTCACTTCTGTCTTTACTGGTAACAACTTCGATCGCTTAGTCGCTAAATGAAGTCTGGGAAGAACTGACTATTTGAAATATAGTGGAAATCAAGTATGGGAGGACTCATCATTGACTCCTACTTTAATTAAGTCACTATCCTCACATAATTTTCCATGGAGACGATAACGATACCTTGTAAGATTTGTTATCAGTACTTTAAACAAAAATTTTTAATAGGCTTTCCTTAATTGTCCATCACTACCCATATACAGTATTCAATTAAAACTCGTTTAAATCCTGAATAATCTCAAGAAATTCTGGTTAGTAGGCATTCACAAATCTTCTCCTATAGCACAATTTTCCATCGTGTCCTTTTGAGGCAAAATTCATTACTAAAGAATAATTAAAAGCTAGTAAAAAACGATGTAATACACAAAGCAGGAAGTGGGAATGTATTGAGGCATTACCAACCTCAATTCGCTACCCTTTTTATTCCTTTTCTATAAAAACCTCACAAATTTTGCATTGTTGGAGTTATTATTAATCGATAGATTATCAAAGCATCAGATGAACACCACCTATTTGTCGTCAGGTATCAGTTTTTCTGATGGCTCATCTCATTGTTGAAATGTAGCACTGAAGAAGCTTGAGGAGATGAGATGATGATTCGTAATAAATAGGAACTGCTATTTTCTTCAAAAATCACTAATTTTTTACGCAAGAGAAGTTGCAAACTAAATTGCCTGAGGCAATTAGAATGGAATTGGCTTAATCTTGACAGTGATAAACTATTTTAAGAAATTCATTCCTTATATGAGTCCAGAATACTAATTTCCTCAACAAATCAAATCTTGCTCATTTAGCCTCAAAAAGCCTCTTTATAATTCGCCTTCCTCAATATGGATGATAAATGAGTGGAAATCACGGCGTGTTGAGGAGTTCCTGTTTCATTTCTATTATTATTTGACAATTTTTTAATATTATTGAGTTTATTTTTGCTTCGAAATTACTTAAATCTCTAAACATTTGCATAATTAGAAATAAATGTCTACTGTTTGAATGAGAGAAAATGAAAAATCGATGAGGAAAATTGCTTGTTAACGTCAATAATCAATGACATTTCAGTTTCAACTTCGATTTTTTTTCCTTCATTCCTCATCAATTTTTCTTCTCCTCAACTGAGTCGTTATTTCGAATAATTTTTCAAATCCAATAAGAAAATGAAACAATTTTGTTAGAAAAACACATTCATTGCGTAAAAACGATGTTCAAAATTATTTTATTACATCAATAAGAAATCAATAAATGCCCTATGTTCTCTCAAATAGAAAAAAAAACCCTGTAAAGCAGAGGAAAAATTAGTAGTCAAAAAAAATCGATAGACGAAAAGCATGAAAGCGATCAATTCATAATATGAATATATTCAGATTTCTTATATTTTCAAAAATCTCCTTCAATAAGACTAATATTTATTCAATTATCTATTTATTTTAATTTTAATTAAGTCATTGTCTAAACGGAAAAATAAAAACACAAACGGTAACTCGTATGTCACTTAATTAGCAGTGACGTCATATCAATGGGTTTTAAACGCTGATCAATATCGATTTTATAGTTGATTATCAGTCAAGGTTATTTTTATCATTATTATCATTCAGAGGTCAATGTGAAGAATCTGTTCATTCATTTCATTATTTATTCGTTCATGAATAATACTTCTTTATTGGTTATTCTCAAAAAAATTCTCATGAGGAAATCGAATTCGGAAACGACTAAGGTTTTTTTGTCATCGATTATCACCAACAGCGATCAATGCTTTCTTTAACGAATCCAATTCAGCTTATTACACGATCAACGGCTATCCAGATATTGATCGATTAGAGTCAAATCGTCAGGTTATCGTCATAGTATCCTCATCCTCATCAATTCTATCGATTGATCTACTCATAAAACTTCCAGCTTTCTCTATCCGCGATGACTGTGTGTTCATTTTTTCGCTGATATTTTTACGGATTCGTTTTTTCTTCATTCAACATATACTTTTCCTATTACATGACAATGAAGAAACTGTATACGATCGTGTATGAAGTGTTAAACATGACCTCATACCTCATGCAAATTATCATATTAGACGAATTGTTTTTTTTGAGGATTAAACACACAAATTGTGTATTTATGAAGTTGGTGCTCTGGAAATTTGTGAGGTCTATTCAAATTACTTCTTCCTTCTTTTTCTGGAACTTTGTTTGATTCGATATATTTTACAAGAAAATATCGCTTCAACATTTCTAATAGTTCTTAGTTTATGGATTTATTTAAAAGGCAGAAGTTTATAAATTTAAAAAAAAATTAACACATTTTTTTCTTCGATTCATTGAAAAATTATTGATTGGCATTGATTAGCAAGCATACATTTTGAATATAGGAATTTGACATTGTTTGCTAATTTACAAAACAGTGTTTTTTTGTTGTCGTTAAAAAATCAAACTGTTCACTCTCAGATGACACCAAGGTAGATAAATTTCTTCAATAGTGATAGCGTAGCTCAATGGTAGGATGTGCTACAGTGATACGTAAGCACAAACCAGTGTACGATGGTTCGCCACTTTACCAAGTTCACAGAGGTGCCATCCTTAATCACAAACGACAATGATTCGATAAAGAGTGATCAACTCAGTACAATATATGGAAGAGGCTCGTAGTTGATCACCTATATGATGTCAGTTTGAACACGAATGCGCATGCACATCACTGAGGGGTCAATATTTGCAAAAGTTCATCTTCCATCACTTAACAAATGCATTCAATGCCTAAAAAAATGTTTTCACCTTACTTCTTGATATGTCGTATGTTTTACATAATATAATAATTGTTTTTTAAGTGATAACGATAAAGTGCTGCCCGTTGGTCATCGACATGGTCGAGTCGATACCAGTAGAACCTCTGTTTCTCTCTCTCGTGCTCAAGAGCAGTAGAATATGTCTTATTATTCTAGTAAACCGGTGAACATCGGATTTTCATGGCAGAATCTTGCCATCAGCTAGATGGTGTTCTTGCAGTGCATTTGATGCTCAGTGGAATTCATATCACTTACGGCTCGTGTTCACCGGTCATCATTCATTCATACGTATTACGCTTTGGACCACTTAATTTTTGATGGCATTACGTATACGGTTGCTGATCATTGATCACTGATGTGAATAAAATCTCACGATTCCCTCTCGGACTGACGTAACACGAAAAACGTCTAGCATTACCCTTCCGACAGCGTGTTTAATCATGTCAAGCGATCTTTTAACCTGTTTACGTAACGTCCGAGTTTCTGAGTCATATGTTAAGGAAGCAAGAATTGTGGTGTCAGATGATAAGCTAGGATTGGGATTCTACATTTATTCTTCTCTTGGCCACATCCTCAATGCTCTTCTATAGTCTGCACGTTGCTTAATTTCTTTTGTTAATCTCTAGTTCCGTCATCATTCGTATTCTTTTCGTGACCTTAATAGTCAGGCACATAGCTTTAGCACTTCACGATATTCATTCTGCTAAGCACGGAGACGATCTAAAAACATATCTGTTCCTAAAAAAATTTTGTGCTGAAAAAGATCTTGAACGTTCAGAAAATGGTATCACTTTTGCAATTAAGTGAATAACAAACACCATTCATAAGAAATGCAATGATGAATTCTACCGATCTACACATTTTCTTTCCTATTAGATGAGGGTATAGTGGAAATAGTTTTAAAAATATGCAGTAGTAATAATTTACACAAAAGGCTTTTCAATTTCTACAGAAATTGATAAGCTGAAATGATATGATATTGATGTCCCATCTTCTTGAGTTTTTCACAAACTCGTAGCATCATTTAGTACTCAAACCTGAATCTTGCAAAACTCCGATCTTTGGGCTACCGGCGTCTTCTCTATGTAGCCAATACTTGTTTCACTAATGTTTTGCAGTGATATGTTAACGTCAATGACTCGTGTTTGAGGTAGCTAGTAAGAATGTGAAAAAGCATAATAGTCCTCAACATCTGTTAGGGTCATAAACCGCAGGCAGTACACAGACAACTGAATATTTACTGGTACTTCTAACAAGAACTCACAATGTGCAGCTGTTTTCTTTCTAGCTGTTCTGTCTATAAGAATTTTATCGAAATCTAGAAAATATTTATTGATTGATTGAGCTTGGTAATCAATAATAAATGTTATAGATCCCAAAATCCTTCGTATTTTCCGTTGTCGAATATCCATCACTTTTTTATACGTTCTCTTTTTTTTAGTTTTTTCCATTATTGAAATTTTCTCCCAATCGCATTTATAGAAAAGAAAATTTTGGAGGTATATTCACTGAATTCTTCATAACATCTTTGGTCTATTTCGTTTTCGATAGCTTTTTTTTCGAAAGTGATACAAATTTGCTCCTGTGTCATGTCAAGTTTTTGAGTTAACAGCAAAAGTGTAGCTCCAGGCGGTATTTGAACTCGCACACCAGACTGGAAATCTACAAGGAGCGCGTTTGAGTAACGTATTGAGGCTCCGAATATTTGAAATGACTCAGAAACATGCGATACCACTGTAACTCATAGTGTGACTCATCATGATATAGTAAGTCAAAGTTGATGCGGGTTTCTTGAAACTTTTCCACAATAAATAAATAATTCTTTGAACTAAAAATGTCGTCAATCGGGCTTAATCAATCGATTGATTGTTGATTTGATAATGTAAACTTTGAGAATTAAGGCAAACCATAAGGAAAAAACTGTTGAAAAATAACGTGGACTCGGTAAATTTTCCTAATTAACCACTGTGCGAAATATTTTACATAGTGATTCGATCTAATCGATTTAATAATGATGGAACGACTGGAATTTTTCTTTTTCTGTCCAGAAATGTCTTTCATTCTCTGGAGAATCGCCAGATGTTTCCAACATTTTTTCAGTTACATTTCGTATCTGGAATTTTTCCGTTCAGCCTTTGTTTTCTTTCTCTTGAAAATTACACTATTTTTTCAATTCATGAATTCTTCCATACCTCGGATTTATTTCAAACCTTTTTCCATCATATTTTTCGTCATTTAATCGAATATGTTTTAAACTAGTTTTAATGACATTGAGAATATGAATAGAAATAAATTTGATTCACATAAATGATAAGTACTTCTGAATTTCGGAAAACAATTATGAATAAGTATCCTCAATACCAAGATCAGATGAGGGAACCAGATCCACTTGTGATACGTATGTCGAAACTTCGGGTGCATGAACTGACGGTCACTAGTTGAACCTCATATTGAGGTTCATCATCTGATTAAAATGAAAGCGCTGTAAGCATAAGCACATGTATTTCATGATGAAATTAAATAAGCACAGAGCATGAATGCCATCAGAGATGAAATGTGTTTGTTCACCACGATAGTTTCGATATAAGCTGGATCGGTTGAATCGACAATTATCGTATTATATAATAGAGAAATTAGCAAAAGCCTCAATGTGGTTGTGCTTCACTAGCAATCAATAACGATCAGGTCTGTTTGTGTTTTGAGGGGAAGTTTAGAAATGCCTAATGTAAAATTATTTTACTTTTTGACAAAACAAAATAGTCTTATGGAATTTTTTTTTTGTTGAGTTATGAGGAAGTGTTCATTTATCATTCTTTCCAGACCTTTTTCGCGATACTAATAAAAATTCAAAGATTAAATCGTAACAATTGAAAGTTAATCATTAATTTTTGTGATGTTATTTACATGATAGCTTATTATTTACAAATAATACACTGGGGTAAAGAGTACTGACCGTTATTCAATAGCAACAAATGTATTTTTTATTTCTTTCTTTACTCTTCGATTTCTGTTAATGCGCAAATTTTTTTCCTTATCATAATGATGTGATGACTATAGTACAAATACATTCATATTCATGTATTATTAAAATCACCCTCACTGAGGGCTCTTGAACCGCTTATTGGTGAGGCTAGGTGAAGCGACTCCAGATGGCGAATACGGGGTGAATCGCGGACCAATAGCGACCGTGTACTTGCCTTGGAGGTGGGTGGATTCAGGGGATGGACGCCTTGATTCTGCAATGCTGGTCGACTCATACGCTCTGTATGCACACAGTAACATTTATGTATGCATACGTACTTGTGCTTATGTGTATATGGATTGTATCCTGCTTGTCAATTCGACCAAAACGCCACAATATAACAACTAGAAAGTACATGGGAGGCGCTTAGGAATCGCCTCGAACAAATAAACTCCAGTACACTCCTTGGGATAGACTGGCGAGCTGGCCGTGAGTAAACAAGACCTTCATAGCCTTTCTGCAAGCTAGCCGTGGGATCAAGAGCAAAATGCAGTAAAAAAAGCATGAGTACAAGAAGCTGCTGAAATCTCAGGACCAAACTAGGCTGCTTAAACGTGAGAGATTTAAAATGACGATCTGTACATGTTACGCGCGAACGCTTGCAAATCAGGTACAACGTCATCGGACTGGCCGAAACGAGAAGCCATTACGCGTTGTTAACCACGCTAGAGAAGAACTGTTCCTTAGAACATGCGATAGCAGAGGTGTTGGTGGCGTAAGTGTACTCGTGATTTCGAACTTGGTCATAAAGTTGACTCGTCTGAAAAATAAACGACTCGAATCGGATGTTGAAAAATGAAAAGATGTGGTTCAACACCGGCTTTCACTATCTTTATCGTCTATGCTCCTACTTCAGACTACCATGAAGAAATCGAAGTATTCTATATGGACTTCGAGAAGCTCCACAAAGAAGACCGCACATTCCACAAAGTTATTGTCGACGATTTTAATGCCAAAATTGGCAGTACAAGAACGCCTAAATAATATCACATTGGAACCCACGGACTTGAATGGAATGAACAGGGAGAGCGCTAGTCAGAGTTTATCATGACGAACAAGATGTACCATGGTAACTCCTCCTAAACTCAAAGACCCTATCAGTGGGAGTCTGCTAATGGAAAGTACCAACACAAAATAGGCCACACGCAAAGAAGAGAAAGCTACAATCTGTAAAAAACGAAATCCCAGAATGAAAACAAAATTGGGATTACATACATCTTTTTACCTGGTCGTTTAGGAAGATACCGTCATTCGCAATATCGACGAGGAATA
>KN716279.1:0-20159 GCA_000816705.1 Dictyocaulus viviparus | reverse complement strand
CTGTGCACAAAGTCCGTGTCAGTTATCTTACCCACCCCCCTCTGGTACCAATTAGTCGACCCCGGAGGGATGGCGGGCTTGGTAGGCCTGGGGGGCGGCCACGAACTGAATCGGCCGGCGTTTCACTGCGGCACCTCCACCACTGAGCCACTGCGTCCCCATTTGTTTTATATAAATATTAAATAAAAATAATTGTTTTTTATAGCGAAGCGTTACAAAAGTTCGTCCCTTTAGATTTATTATTATTCTTTTAGGGCCCTATTTAGTTTTCTTTTTTTACTTATTTTTATTTTACAAACAAAATTTCACTTTTTAAATTGGTATATTTATTATTGCATAGTATTCTTTTTATTTTTCATTAATAGTATTTTTACTATAAAAAATAATTTCAATCATTTTTTATCAATGGACGTCGTTTTACCGTTTATTTATTTTTGCCAATAATTATCTATTTATCATTTTGTATTTTATTTATGCAATATTGATTGTTTATAATTTTAATTTGAAGTATAGTAGTATTATTATTTCATTTACTTCAACTCTTAATAAGCTTTAATAATTATTATTTATTTCATAATAAAATTTTATAAAAACCGTATAATTTTTAGTATCATATGAAAAATTTTCATTGTCTATAAGAAGAAATTTTTCCCACACACTCATTCTGACACATTTCTCGTTGATTTAAAGAAGTGTTGTTGTTTTTTTTTGAGGTACAACAGCTTTTTCCTTTTCATCTGATTAGTTAAGCTTTTCGTACTGTTCGACCACTCCCAGTTTGATGAGTGTGAGGTTCTCAGTTATTTTTTTTTCTTACAGATTATTTTGTTATGGCGTGGCTGTCGCCAGTGTGTTGAACATCATCGTCGCGTTCGCTTTTCAATATCATCCGTTCACGGATATGATGGTGATCGCAATGCAGGTCATTCAGGGACTAGCGTTGGTCAGTTTCGATCAATCCTCATATCGCTACCTCATCTTCTAGAATAAAATAGCCTAGGTTCTATTTTGAAAAACTTAAAAAAAAGCAAGAATGGTTATAATTGCCCTCTTTAAACTAAGCCCAAAAACAAAACGCCTTTGTGATAGGCGGAGAATACGATAGGTTTTTAGAGTTAGGCTTAGGAAACATAGGAAAAGCACTCAAAGAAGATTTAGGATGAGCTTCCACGTTGAATCAATTTTTGTGGTGATACACTTTTACGCATTCCTGCACAACGTGATGACGGAGTTCGATCTGGAAGACCTGGGGAATAGCTGCGAGCCTGACTCCGCCCTGTGTACCACTAGTACCTCCACCACTGGGCCCCACATCCCATCAACTACAACAGATTATAATAATATTACTCGAAATTACTAGATATCTCAGTTAATTATAGAACATGAAATCTCAGGCTGCCACTTGAGTCGCACCACAACTTGCAGAATTCCACAGTAGTACGCTTTCGTAAATACCGTACACACAGGTTCAAATCAAACTGTAGGCTAACCAAGGCTTCCAGCCCTCGATGATGAGTGAATTGCAATCAAAATAATTTAGGAGAGTAAGCAGCATTTATTGGGGAACAAGCTTGTCCTCTTAAGTCGTTGTTTAAACACCACCTCCATCCAAACACTTCCAAGATGAGATCAATGAATGAGTAGCGTATCTCCCAAAGAAATGTACTATACCAATGCATATCTTTCTATCCCTGAACTAGTGGAGGAATGAGTGATCAGAGAACTCGCTAAAGCCAGTAGATAGCTTGCCAGATCGTAGCTCTGCATGACATAGCTTAAAGACTCGTTTTATGCTTCAATATTTGTATTTGACTCAGTTACTTCGAATACAAGTCCAGTAAAGTATGAGAACTGTTCTATTAGATCTTTCTTTTCAAATGATTTTGTTATTAACAGCTTGCTATTGAAAAGCAATTCATCAGAAAAGAGAAATGCGAATGATTCTTTGTTTGAATGACGCAAAATTTTTCTAATAAAAATTCAGTACACGAGGAACTGTTACAATTGAAATGACCTCATTAAAAATAGCCGAATTAGGTCTTGTTTTGTTTGGCGAGATTTATGCTTTAAGTTTGAGTTGAACCACAATAATTTTGTAAGCAAAGCTGTAGCGGTGAAAGTTCTTGAAAGTGAATCTCGAAAAAAAAAGCGATGTATAGCGTAGATCAAATTCATATATTAATTTTAGCTGAATAAAATATTTACGTTGAATATGGAAAACTCGGTTAAGCTCTGGAAAAGAAGCTTAAATTGCTCTTTGAAAAATGTTATGTTTAACGATAACTTCGTAATAATTTATCGTAATCTCGAATTTGAGGCAAATTTGTTTAGATCTCTCTCTCTCTCTCTCTATTATTTTTGAGGATTTTACAAAAAAAAAAAAAGAATTACGCTAGAAAAAATAAATAAAAGACAAAATCGAACATTTTTGTTAAAATTGAGCCATCAAATAATAGAAATTTTGCTTAAGCTAAATCTATTCTACTAAACTTACTGCATACACTTTTCACTATTGTTAATGTACTTCCGATACGGTATTTAATTAGACTTGAAAATGTAGGTGTAGGATAAAGCAAGGGATTATCGTGATTTTTTTATCGGAGAAAAAGCTTACAGGGTGTCACCTATCCAGCCATGCATGGCGTTTGGCGCCATTGGGCGCCACCATTGGAGCGTTCAAAACTCGCCACAACCACGTTTACCGGTAGTTATGTGGGTGTGATGGTTTCTTTACCGCTATCAGCAGCTGCTGTTAGTTATTTTTCCTGGTCAGCACCGTTTTATGTTTATGGTGAGTCTCGATTGAAAATAATCCAAAATATCTACAGACTAATAGCTATCAAAATTTATTATTTAATGCTAATCAGTGACGTAAGAAAAAACTTAGACGAGTCAAGGAGGCTTATTGTAAGCAAACAAATAGAAAACCATAAAAAATGGATAGCACTTATACTTTTGGTGAGAATCAATTTCACATATTATCTCTTACTCAACAAATTTCATTCATATCGGTAAACAAGACAAAGTAAGCTTTGGAGTTGATCAGTTCCTGTTGCGATATGCGTCTGCACATTCGTTTCCAAAATGATATCCTCCAAATGCGAAGTTGAATGCAAGCCGGTCTACACAGTGACTTTAGTTGATCAGTTTTCAAAATGCCAGTGCTGTTTATCCTTCACAGTTTCCTCTGATGCCGAATTACAAGCCTTCAGAGTTATGGTGGGCTTGCGAAGTCTCAAGACGGACACGAACCTGCCCAGGCCTTGCGTATCACTGTGGAACCTCCACCACTGCACCATTTTCATTTATAGATTTATAACATCAATATATTAAATAATATGTCATCAAAATTTACTATGTTTTAGCAAAAAAGCAATGAAGTTAAGAATATTATACTGTCCATAGTTGTACGGACTTGGCCGTAAGCTCGGAATCTCAGGGCGGGACTCGAACTCGCAAGTATAGAAATCCGGTCTGCAGTGCTTATCTATTATACTACTGAGCCTCTCGCTCTACGACCACATAATGCTTCGCTTACAGCAAATGAGTATCGTATCAGCACTCGCCCACTAACGGGTACGATTTGGAAAGCCGAAATCGGCATTGCGCTCAGTTACTGTTAATTACGACATAATCCGAAATTTAGATGTAATTGTAATTGTATTTTTATTTTATAGTGATATTAGAGCATCTGTAATTATTCTGAATTGATATATTCTGGGAAAATTACACCCACTTACTATAAGTGAAGGAATGAGTGAGTGGTCGTAGAGCGAGGGCAATCGTGGTCGTAGAGAGAGGAGTGAGGCGAGAGTTAATCAGTAGATTAAACAATCGATAAAACTAGTAATATACATGTGAAATAGCGAAAAAAAGCAATTACGTCATCAGCTGATGACGAGCGTGTAAAGAATATTTTTAGGATTTTCGGGAATTTTATGGACGATATGTTGGTGGTACGTGTCCTCGTCGTCACCTAGCGAACATCATTACATCACTGACGAAGAGCGTACCTACATTACAGAAAAAGTCGGCAAAGTAGTTACCGGTAATACATCTGTGAGTATTTCCTTATCTATTCTTTTTTTCTTTATGCAAATTTTTTCCGTTATCAAGGTGCTTCCGGTCTGCTTCAGCTTTCTTTGAAGTTATTTTTTCAATTGGGTTTAGCTTTTTTTCCAAGGCTTATCGATTGTTTTCTTTCTGTTTTATAATGTTCTTTACAGTAGAAAGAAGTATGACTTCCTTTTTCAAAGCATTTCCATATTAAACAATATTTTATTGTCCATAATGAAGCTTTTCTTCTGTAGTGTTTTTCAAACATTAAAAAATCATAGATTATTACTAGCATTGAAATGGCTGTGATGGCCAGACGAACGTACTGTTTCATTTCGCAAAATAAAAACGACGATTTTATGAAATTAGGTTAAAGCCTACGATTCAGTGCGCTAATTTTTTGAGTCACTTTTTCGAGAATCATTATTTTTTAGATTTTTATTACCCTCGAAAACTCATACAGATATGAACATCACACTGAAAAAATATGTACAACGAACCCAACAGCATAAAAACAAACACTGAGTCAAATTTTCAAGTTCTCCTATATATACATTGTTTGTTCCCTCCTAAAACTGATCTTGACATTATGACATCTTTGAGCGTCTCTAAAATATGGTTACTGTACGTATACGGTAAGAGCGATAAATAATTTATTCAGGTGATAGTTTTTTAAGCAACAATCTTACTACAAGTTTGATGAGTTTTTACAGTAACACTATGACTAATTTGTTTCAATATATTATCGATTTCAGCTTACCACAATACCATGGAAATCGATATTACTGTCATTACCGGTTTGGGCGATTACGATATCGAATTTTTGTCGATCGTGGACGTTCTTCTTGTTACTTGGTAATCAACTGACTTACATGCGAGATGTACTACATCTTGATATTCGACACGTGAGTGCTATATGCTTCTCTTTCAGAGTCTTATAATATCCAACGAATTTTAGTACTTATTCCTCGTTTCTAAATTAGTCACAAAACTTGGAGCATCAGGCGAGATTGAAGCATAAACCTCGCAGATCTGAAATTTAATGGTTCATGTGGAGTGTAGCACATCTCTCACATTAGTCAAGTCTTACCTCAGACTCTGAGCTTTGTGGCAAACTCGAGAAGTTGGAATTTCAATACCATACCATCATTACTGATAGCGAATAAAAATTAATAATACAGTTTTTTACCACAAATTTTTCATTGAGTTGTTTTTGTCTAAGCATTTCTAAGCTTCTAGCTTAAATCTCAAATTGAAGAAGATCGTAAAATGACCATTTAATGGAACAGCTATTGGTCGTTATAGCAACCTGAGAAGGGAAAATGTGTATTTTAAACAAGATGGATTATTTAACCGAAAAAATCGATAATTATGCCATTACAGAATATCATAGCCATCGCTACGTATACGTCTATCCGATGGTATTGTTTATAAATAAACAAGAAAACATTATAATTATTATAGAGTGGTATGATATCGGCGTTACCACAAATGATGATGGCTATCGTTGTCTTAATATCAGGACAAGTAGCTGATTGGCTTCGATCAACCGGTAAAATGAGCACTGGAGCTGTTCGAAAATTATTCAATACGCTTGGTGAGCAAATTAATTTACGTAGCTTTTTTAAAATTAAAATCACTAAGGCATTTTAATAATATACAGAATACCTGATACAGAGAGTGAAGCTACAGAAACATTCAAACTCATAGATGACTTCGAATTTCCTCGTCGAAAATGTACCCGTCGAATTCATTTCTTTTTTCAACTTTTTTTCTTCAGGATTTTCTGGAGAAGCATTGTTTCTGACATTATTAGCGTTCATCCATAATCCAACTATAGCAGTCACGTGCCTCATTATTGCTGCCAGTCTTAGTGGAATGAATGTTGCCGGTAGGAAAAGCTTCGTATCTTATCGATTTTTTGCTAAGTACATAGGAATTAATACGATCTTAAATATCGATTGGCCTATATCAAACTCTTCATTGTCGATAATTAATAGTGAAATCAATTGTTGCAGTATGCTTATATTTCCGATCAGGATATGGATCATGGACAATCATTAATATTCATCTCCTTACAGATTATATATCTATTGATTATTTCTCGATAAACATACTCGTACAATTGAAACCACTTGCACTGAAAGTGAATTACAGCCACATAACCTAATATTCCATCAGCTTTTTAGGCTTCAATGTGAACCATTTCGATATCGCACCACGTTATGCATCCATTTTAATGGGTTTCACAAACGGATTCGGTGCCTTAGCTGGAATGGGTGGATTTATCACTCAACATTTAACTCTAAACGTGAGTCTCTTAACGTTTCACAAAAAAATATTACAGTATTTCTTAATCCAATAGTGATATTGCTTCACCTCGTTGTCAATATCGTTTCTATAATTTCTTCAAGCTAAAACAAATACAAAATCCAATGCAGGTCATAGACCAATCCACGGTAGAAACACTGTCAAGCAAATTTCATAGTGAAATTGTCACTGTTGCCCAGTCACGGCTACTTGTCCTTCTAGACTAATGTGTCACCAATTCACTGATCTCTTAGTAAAGGAAGGTCTGGTTAGCCTGCGACTAAACTCAACTCCGCGTTTCATTGCTGTTCCTTCTGCCACTGTGCTGGGCGATCTCCAGTTATCAATTGCAGAATTAGAATAAAGATAGTAAAGAAAAGCTCGAGACATATAGAGTTTCTCAATAATTAAAAACTAATAGAAAACGAGATTTTTAGTCTTATAATCATAAAAACCTTCAGAACGATTCTTATTTCAGAACCCAGCAGGATGGAAGTACTGCTTTTTACTGGCGATGGCTGTCGACGTCTTCGGTTTGATATTCTTCCTATTGTTTGCGAAAGGAGAAGTACAGGTAGGAAAACGATCTCTAGATGAAATATTGCTCCGCTCCTGAATTGTTTTTCAAATCACTTAAAATTATTTTTCTTATCAAAAAACAAATAATTTAATTAGCAATAACACGGTAATGTTATTTCAGGAGTGGGCCCGAGAACCAGAACCTCAAGAAACGTTGGGTGAATTTGTCAGACGAATCTGTAAGTTGTTCTTAATAAATATTATAATGTTTTGAAATATATTCTTCATTGACTAATATTTAGAAATATGATCCATTATCCTAATATTTTCAGCAACAATTGTGCGTAACATGTCGTCAAGGCGACGTAAATCGAATAGTAACGATGGAGATGATACTCAAATCGATTATGCTCGGTGAGTTCAAACAAGTCCTCCTTGTAATTTCTAATACTGCACAATTCACTGTTTATTTATTTGAGAAACTTGGAGAATATAAAAATACTCAACAGCCAACTTTACACTTTATATCAACATATATGATGAAGTGTGTAACGCAGTAGCAGGAGGCGCAGTAGTAATATGCAAACTCATCAAATCAAAGTGTTCAGGTTCGATTCCGCTGGCAAGTAAATAAAGCTGTTCAGCCACTAACGATCACTGATTTGATAGGAAAACAGTTGTGAAAATAAACAGCATTGAATTTTATGGGGGTTGGTCGTCTAAAATCATCCTATGAATTACTTACATCTGGACACCTCTTCAATATCAAGAAGGCAAATGTGGCATCTCTACAAAGAAATGGGCAGACCCGCATCAGCTTCACGGTCGCTCCGCCTTCTGCCTTCTGCTGAATTCTGCCAAGTCCGTCATCCATCCGGTGTTGGCTAATTCGAACCAGGAAAGTTGGTAAGATAAACCACACTGTCGTGGAGAAAAATAGCCAACCTACACAAATGCAAAGGCGCATCCAGAAACACGCACTGATCAACGTCAAGCTTATCTTATTTAAATATCTTAATATTTTATCTAGTAAACAAAGCAATTTCTTGTGTACGGCAGCTTCTGATGTATCTCGCTCGTCCACCGAGTCATCGTCACCACTACTGCCTTTACTAATTGTTTTCATGCATTTTTCAATGCTGCTCTAATGGTATAGTAGAAGTTTTTTCGTAGTTTCCACCTTTTCACAATGTCGTCTATCTCAGGAACAAGTAAACATGTCCACTCAGAAATTATTAATTCATTCAAATAGGAAAAACCATGATCGTCGAAGTGAACTCGTTGAAATAGTTTATTATTGTCACACAAGGAAGAAGTGAATTCATAAAGAAAATAAGCTTCATCATTTATGAGCAAAAAAAAACAACAATTTGCTATCCTTAGTAGTAGTCGTGGAAAACAACATTAACAAATAGTGATAAAAGCATACTAATAAGAAATTTGTGATCAGATTGATTCAAATCTCAATCAAATTTGAAATTTGATAAATCTAATGTAATTTGATTAATTAGATTTCAAATTTTGAAACGATTTAGCATGAAAGAGGAACGAAACAACTCGTCCGAAATGAAGCCACGAAATTTGTCTGCCGTTGATGATGGTGATAAAGCTTCATCAGGAGCTGACAATCGCATCAATACTACGGATCGTCCAGAGATCGTTTAACGATAATGAATGACGTCGAACAAACCTCGGACTATCCTTACAGCGATCATTCGTAGATGAATTTCGTCATCAACGTACTGTATATCAAAGACATGAATTTGATCACATCAATATGTTTTCATTATGCTAGCGATCATAGCCAAATTTGCCTTACGTTCTCATCATTCGATTCGGGTAATCCTAGATATGAAGAAAAGCCATTCTATTTTTTCTACACTCATATTTTTTCTCTATTTTCTTTAAAGAGTTGTTAAAATTTACTTAGCAAGAATAATAATTTGATAATTGAATTCAAATATAGAAATTTGATTCACCAGTGAATTTCCTCATTCTATTGACTAAGGGTTACAGTTATTGTCAGAACAAATCGATATTTGATATTGTTACCTATAATGTATTTTGTTAAGTATTATCATTTTCTTTATTTAACAAATATTTATTAATATAAGCTTAAAGAGAACTCATTCATCATTAAATCGAGGATCCAGGATTAGGATATCTAGACCAACGAAATTATTATGCAAACGGCTCTCGTGAGTTCAAATGTGGTCGTAAGTCTAGTGATCTTGTCAGTAGAAAATGTGTCTTACATTCTACATTACTCAAGTTGTTTTTTTCTTTCAATCAAAATCAATCTTCAAAAGCTTTTCGTTTTATTCATGACAGGAAATTCCATTGGGATTTCGCCAAGTTTTCATCAGAAATCCTCATTGTATTTGAGGTATTTCGCTGATGTGTTTTTATGATCCAAATATTACAATGTTATCATTTTATCTACATTTTTGTTTTGCACATATTTTTTGACGTGTCGTAGCATTTGCTGTGATTATTTTTCAATCTACGTCAGTTTCATTGCATAAATTTTCCCTTTGAACAGGAAATGTAATTGTTTCGAGGTAATCTTTAGGGCATTTTTTAAATAATGATGTCATAATATCGGTAATGATGGTGAGTTAGCCTGAGGTTTCACGTTTTGCCGCTGACTCAGCATGATTAAAGATGTTTCGAGGTAGTTTCATTTTTTTGTTGAGTAAACATTTCTGAGTAAGAATCACCTAAAATCATAAAATAACTAGTTTTCTTGAACCAATATTCTTATTTATACACTATCAGATGGCCAGTGAAGCCATGGTACGACATCGTCATGATCAAATAAACGTCAGCTTCTGTAATTCAAAAGGTATACATAATTTCATCCAACTTGTCAGCAAGGCTCCATAAGGTCGTAGACCAAATCTCATATGGTTTCTTTTATTGATTTTCTTACTACTGAGTAGATTACTGAATAGCAACGCGAAATTATTAACGTCTTCTTCATAAGTAGTCAATCACCTGGCAACAATAGGTCGACGTAAATTGGTTGTTGAAAGGGCATGTATCCTTACAAATGCAATAGTGCCTAATGTCAAAGTTATCCAGTAGCCATTAGGTTTGCTCCAAAAATGAGTTATTACACCTCAAACTTGGGTAATTAAACCGTACGCTCGCCTGACGACGATGCTGTAGAATGAATGTGAATAAAGATCACGGATCTCAGAAGGCGTGATGTCGGAGAAGCAGAAGCAGCTACACTAGGTGTCACCCAACTAAGAGTCGACCGCCAGACCTCAAACTTTATTTAAACAACACAATTAACACAACTACTTAAACTTTTATTCAAACAATATACAAAAATATTACATAAAACCTACAACAGCGATAAATTAAGAATAAAGGCAATAATATTATATTGGAAAACTGTACGAGAGTTCGAATAACAAGAGAGAACGATAGCAAGTTTAATAGTGAAGGTGAAAGGAGGTTATTTTGAGTGAAGAGTATGAAGGAGTATACTTACTGTATCCTCTAATATATGAAGGAGGCGGAGCCTTCAGTATGTTGAAACAATGCCCTTTTTAGTCCCTCAGTCAAGTTCAATTCCAGGAGCAAAGCGAAATATGTCTTTTCCTTGCATGTAATTTGGGTGATAAAGTAGAGACTACTCGACAGAGTATTTTCTACAGATGAACTAAGCAGGCGAGCAACGCTTGCCAAAATCTTATCAATTAAAACCTTATCGAGAAAGATTACACCGTACCAACAAGATGGAACACTTGATATTTCCTGATAGAGAACTGAGGAAATTATCTACAAATTTTAGTATGATCTCTTTGATAGGAACATTTTTCCATATACTTGTCAAGAGAGGAGGAGCGATTGAGGCTTTCCTAAACCCTCACTTCCTTCAAAAATTCGGCATAATATTTTGCATATTTGATTATATTGTACACTATTCTACCCAAACGCATTTATCTGTCGGAAGGTAATGTTCGAAGTCAGTAATAAATAGCAGAATTGTATTACTATAGAAAAAGAGTGACGACGTTGGGGAGAGAGAGAACGAGGGAGAATCCAGAATGAACGAGGGAGAATCCAGAATTCTGTTTTACCGTGACCAATCGTATAAAAGCACCGAACTCAGCTATGAGAGAAGAAATGATGGACAAATTCACCAACCAAACGGTTACTACTGCATACATCAAGATTTTTTAAGCACTATATGAGACCTCTCCTAAGACTTCGTTGAGACTATTCACAACCACTCATGGTTACTTTTTTAATAAAAACTAGGATGGAAAATTAGAATAAGCATAATAATGAGCACTGGCGTAGTTTTTCTCCTTGTGGAGATGCGCCAACTATTCGCCTTAATGTTATAGAGGTGTCGAAATTTAAATATTCTCCTCTATGCGTTGAGAAGACTGCTCTATGCTGCTCACCCTCTGTAGTGGCCGATGCGCGGAACTGTAGTGGCGTCAGTGGCAGCGATGCTACTCGCTTCGAATTTGTGTAATCGAACCTTAAACTTTGGTAATGAAACCGTAGGTGACATTTATTCGTTCTATGGTGACGATGTTGAAGATTGGATGAAGATAACAGATCTTAGAAGGCGTTTTTGTCGGAAGCAGAAGCGGCTACACCAGGTGTTACCCAACTAAGAGTCGACCGCCAGACCTCAAACTTTATTTAAACAACACAGAAAATATTTCATCAATATTACAATAACGATAAATCAGGAATGTGCATAATAGAATTTATGACGGTGTGATTATGCAGTCAGATTATGAAGAGCAAAAGGAATTCGAAATGAGATAATCATGGAAATTGTATGAGACTTGTGATATAATGCGACAACGACAATCAGTTTAACAGTAAGGAGAAAGGAGACTGGTTAGCGGACATGAGTGAGGAGTACGGAGGCGATATTTACTATAACTGCTTATATAGGGAGTAGGCGGAGACTTCGGTATGTGGAAATAATGTCCTTTTATGTCGTTCAGCCAAGCTCGATTCCAGAGGGAAATCGGAATGTTGAAATAATTGTGACCTTTTATGAACCAGTACATTCGCACTTATACTCGCTAACTTTCGATACGATGACTATTCAGAGAAAGCAATCAATGTAGTTACGATATGTGTCTACTCTTCGTATAATTCAAATGATAAAGTAGAGATTACTCGAGAGAGTATTCTCTACACCCTCCTAGCTAATTCTAATACCAATTCACTGACCCGATATACAAGTGAAAATCGATAGTTACTTTGCTCTCTTCGCTTTGCGGATAGTATTGTGATACTCACTACACAAAATCAATCAAAACCAAAAGTGGAATTTAGTTAGACCTCAAGAAGGAGATGTTCATTAAGAAAAGGTATTTCGATAATTTTTCATTTGGTCTAACGAAAGAAATATCATGGGTTGCTAAAACTATCCGCATTTATTTATGAAATCATTATGATCAACAGTATAACACCACACCTTTGTAGAAGGAAACAATCGTTTTGAGGAACAACAGAGATCAAGTGAAGAAGGCAACGAATACAAGGTCTTGAGCACATGATTTGTGCCTCGACGTACTCTACGGAATATTGGATTTCAGTAAATCTAAACGAAACATCAGAAGACGTAAATCAATACGCCATCAACAAGGTGATGCCTCTCGTTCTCCTTAACTCGCAAGTAAGAGGGAATTTCAATGTTCTAATCTACATTGCTATTAAGAAACAGAGATACAGTAGCACACAAGAAGCTGTTCAAGTGGGCCAGGCACGTGTTACGTATGAATGACGACCGGTGGACACAAGCTGTAAACCATTGAATTTCACTGGTCATCTAAGACACAACAATATTACCATCAGCGTAATGGTCAGGCCTCATTTCTGACAGTCCAATCAATAGATTATGATGCTCAGCAAATCTTAAGAGCAAAAAGAATTTGTTGAATTACAGTTTTTATAACAAAACAAATCCAAATCTCAATCAAGTTGATAATCACTATATGACAGACTCAAAATGAAAAGAAACGATCTTTATTAATTTTAATGAAAGGACCGATTATAAAAAGTAAATTATCTAACATTTATTAACATTTATTAATTATGTTTTGAAGTAAATGCGTAAATCAGACTGGTACAGTTTAGGTTCAGGATAGATGAGATAAGCATTGGCGTTTATCAATCGCTCTGGAAAGCGCGTCGTACTAGCTGCCATCGCTATGTAGTGGAGATGCTTGAATGCAAGTCTGGACGTGCATTCACCTGAGGTGTTCGGCCTTTGCCAAGATGATAATAGGCTCAGATTATTTTGTAACTAATTCACCAACACCAGAGATAAGAAAATACTTCGTTAACTTGTAAATGGCCTCGAAGACTTGAACCATCAGCATAACACTGCGGCACATTCTACTACTGCATTGAGGGCTCTTAGCGATAAGTAAAAAAGGTTTGACTCAGAGTATAGAGCTTCTTAAGAAACATGTAGATTTGTTAATATGAACAATGTAAAGCACGTTCCTTTTTTAACAGGCGGCGTCGCTCGAGCATTGAACTACATAAAATTGCAAAACCAAAAGATCCAAAAAACACTGTCGCGATCTGCATTATAGCTGGGGAAAAAATGATAACACAAACTAATCGATTTATATTATCAAAGGCGAATTACAGTAAAGTAGTAGTTTCCGCGAACTTCGTTTTACATTCAAAACATCAATAAGATGTAAAATGAGCAACACCGATTGTTTGCCAATTTGAAAGAAGAATTTGAAGCTTCCATGGAACAAATCCAAGCTTTTATAACCGTTTTGAGAACTAGTTTCATCACTCCACATTCTTCTGGATATGATCGATAAACACTACCGGATAAAAATATTGAAGGGTGGAATAAAAATGCGTCAATTTAATGAGATTTCGTGTAACCTGGAATATACTGAGCAATCTATTGCAAAATATTTGATTTTTGAAAAAAATTGTGCAACATTTGATTTGAAATTCAACTCTGTTTAACACATTTGGTAATCTTATTTATTGAGCAAGTTAGATGTGCTGTTTTATTTACGATGTATACTGAAAAATATTGTATTTAGTGGTTCACATTTAATGAATAATGATTCTTGGCAATCTTTTCATGCCAGGATATGTTGCAGTCTCTATTTCTGCGAATTTCATCTCGATGTATAGTAAGAAACGATGGTTTTGAACAGCTTTATGCTTTGTCAAACCCTATTTCTTCGCGGCAGTTTTTCACTACGTCTGAAACTTCGCAGTGAGTAGTTAAAAAAATGAAATTTTTGTTTCTTAGTGATTTTGCTTTTTCTACTTGGTCTTGATGAGGATATTTTACCACTGTTATCAAAGAGATATTAGGGAAGTTGGGAATGAAGGAATGGAACAAAATCGAGACGTTGACTACGAAGCGCAATTAAAAGCTTTAATGCCTTCGGAAGAAGTTTGGAAAGTAACGCCGTTGCGGCATCATTATAAAATAAAGGAGATGATAAAAGAATTGGAGGTTTGTCTATGAACATCTTAGCATATATTTTTTGAGTATGTAGAAGTTAATCACATGTCGGTGCAATCAATTGGTTTTGTTCAGAGTTTTGAAAATTATGTTACATTCTTTGAAAATAATATTAAACTTAAAGTTGCATAGATGGCATGTCAGTGGTGGTTTATATTTCCAAAAAACTATCTTTTTCCAGATATATGCTTATATGGGAAATTTTGTTCCGAAATCTTTGTCAGATGAGAACTGGTTTCGGTGGGCCCAATTATTTTCATTCTTGAAAATTTTGAATCTATATTGTTATCTAGTAGGAAGATAGTTTACAGTTTATTAAACACAACCGACTCAGTTGCCGAACGCGTATCTTTTTTGGAGTATCTTGCAATAAAACAGTCTCGTAAGGAAAGGGACCAATTGAAGAAAAATTCCAAGCATAACGAGTATTTAGCTCTCATAGAAGCACAGGTGTATTTATTGTGTTGAAGAAGTCTTTACAAATCTTTCTTTTCTTCTTTAAGGCTTTCCTTACCGTTTGCTTGTTCTGTCTTTTTTGGTAACGCATTTCTTATTTTAGAAACATGTATTTGAACAGGGTGGAATGGGTTATGGGCCGGAACTGTATCAGTTAATTCATAATCCCATGCGTAATCATAAAAGTAATTTTAAAGCTTTATTTTTTCTATTTTAGCGAATCTACTTATAGTATTATTATTATGGCAGTATTGTTTAACATATGTTAAGGAAGGTATAAAGCAAATATATTGATTTTTAGAGATTCACTTAATACAGGGAGCAAGAGTACTGTCTGCACTACGATGTAATGACAGACCAAAGATAGCACTTGATCTCCAGTACATGTTTAAGCAGAAGCAACGTATTCGATCGGTACTGGGCAATCAAATGCAATACATTATAAGTGTGAGTTTCTGAAGCTTATAAGCTACTTGTTATGTGTGAAGTTGCGGGGTGTATATTGTCATGGTGTAGCATTTTATAGGAAAACCTGGAATCAAGAACACCATTTCCCATCAGTTTTGTAAATTTCCCAATCACCGAGGACTCTCAGAAGTGGCTTCATCAGTGTGTTACCTTACCACTTTAATCTTCAACACATTCTTTTGTATCAAAGTAATTTGGGAAAAATATTTTTGGCCCAGTGTTGTCAGCATACTACTAATTTTTTTCAAAATGCGAATTCCTTACTCTGGCTGACATCCTTTATATTTCGATTTATCAGCATGATATATTTTTTCTACAATAGAATTATGCAATGTGTAATATGAGCACATTTTGAATAATTTATAGAGTATTGTAGATAAAGTGACCTTTATCACAGATGCGTAGGATTCTACGGAGGGCAATACACTCATCAAACAATATTACCTGACTTCACTGAAAAAGGTGTCAAAGAAACGTATCCTGAAGGAGAAATAGTTTATATATCAAGGTGAACTGTCTACGAATTTTTCTCTTTGTAATTTATTTTGTCATCAGCGAAAGGAGTTGCATTTTTAGACATGCAGTAAACGTTCTGGATGGTCCGCTTAATGTAGATGTAGTTGTCTTGTGTATATCTATGGATATGGAGCGCGATTCTCTTGGCGCCGCTCGACGTAGTCGTATCCGAGCTGTACGACTACCAATTCAAAAATATGTAAAGTGAGTTAGCAACAAATGTGGGCTTGCTAATTTATTCATGGCAAGTTATTAGTATGTTTAAAGTACCGTTCTAAATGAAATTGCAGTTTTTTAATATGAATTGTAGACTGCGTATAATTCCAATTCTGTAATATAGTTCAGGTGGCAGCAAGGTCCTATGCATCTGCCGTTCCCCAACATCATGCGTATTCTCCGAGAAGTTTATCAAAGCGGTGGAGATTGGCGAACCGCACTACTTAATAACATAAGCAGGTATGTGCTTTTTTATTACGTTTGGTCTTTTTTCAAATTGTCGTGCCACTACTGACTTATTTTTTCGGAACTATATGTGATGTACTGAATTATGGTGCGGTAATACATTTATAGGCGTCATCTTCTTTCCGTTGAAGAACGGCAAACTGAAGCAGAACTAGCAAAGACAAATAGACGGAAAATACGTCTTCGAGAAAAGCAGGAACTTATAAGATCCATACGAGAAGCTACTGGTCATTTGTAATTTCAGCTGGATTCACTTGTTAACGTATACTAGTCTTTGCTAGTGGTAAAATCTATATATGAAAAAATAAACACGATTTGTCATAGATGCAAAGTGTGTCATTATAATATAAGTATATTCACATTTTCTTTTCATACATTTGAATACTAATGAACCTCTCTGTACATGTAACGCTTTAGCACACAAATATGTAGATAGTTTCTCTTAAGAAAATGCATTGTATTTCTTCTGAAAGTTGTAGTGATTTGTGGATGTTCAGGGATAATATACGGTCGTGACTAATATAAAGCAATAATGGGAGATAACGTTATACAAAGTTGTGCAAGACAACGATAGATTTATATATTATTATGTGTTGTCATGCTCTTTACGATGACACTAACGATTAAACAGATTTCGTAAAAATTTGTAGAATGGATTAGAGTTACATGTTCTCTTGCCAGAGTTGTTCTTATCAAACTTATCTTTAGCTAAAACCTGAGTAAATGGTAGGTTTAAAGTCTTTCGACTACTTTAAGGGATTTTGACATCTAAAATATGAGCGTTACATTGTTCGATACGTAGAATGATAGCCCTGATAATGCATATAGTCATGACGAAATCTAGCAGTTTTAGTGAGGCGTTGGTAACTTTTATGAGCTCTTCTTCAAAACACTACGTTAAGAACTGGTTGCTTTCCCAACCTACATTTGAGCCTAAATTCTTTATTAGTCTTCCTATGTCACCATTTTCGCTTAATTCAGATTCTCAGGTACTTAAAGTTGCTATGAAGTCCAGCGATGTTCTGTTTTCTTTATGGTCTTTTCGGTTTCTTTATAAGGTTCATATTAGTGCTAATATATTAAAAATAAGAAGATATATAATATCCAAGCTGGTGTTTAATAGAAGTTGGTGTATAGATCCAAAATACTATAACGAAGGAATAGAACTGAGATGTTCAAAATTTCTCTCGTACAAAATTGTTGTGAAAAACCGCTGTTTCTACCAAAAGAAAAAAAAGATCTGAGACCGTTTATTTTCCGCTTCAAAGCAGGCTTATGGCTCAATATCATACAGTCGAATGTTGGTTGACAGAGTGAAGTACTCCGACTTATGCGTATTGCTGTCGAAGCTCCGTGATGCCAAAGGAGCTAACGTCTCGTCGATACGGAGGAAACATTTTGAGAAATTTATAACAGGTTGCACTGAACAGTGTGATGATTGTGAGGAGACTGATGAAGCAATTTACTCAGTTAGTTCCACCACATTTCCAGTATTGATTTCGCGATAAATTTACATTTTTTACAGTGGATGCACTTTTAATGAGTATGAATACTAATCTGCAGTATCTTTTGTTCTTTTTTTTCATATAATGAAAGAGTTGAGTAGCATCTCACATTTTTTTTAAGCATATTTTTATTTCAAATTTGAATGTTGCTTAAATTCGTGTTTGCGAGGAATTGTGACCATGAAGTAGAGGTAATCAATGGAAATTTCTTTCAAGGTAGTTCGTCTGGTGTTGACTTCATTAGACCCTAGAACCATGAGTATTAAGGAGGTATGGTATTTAGAAGTTGACTTCATTTAATCTAGGTGAATATGATTTTAAGAAGAAGCTGGTTGATCGAGTTTGCAAAGCGATGGCCATATCTTCAACAGATATCGAAGGCCTTAATATTTCTGTACGTTCCTAAGCATGTTTCTATTCTTTATAAAACACTCCAGCACAGTTTGAATGAATAACGTCCTAGAATGCAACGGAAGTCTGTGAAATACTGGCAAATGAAGTTTCGTCTAGGATAGCACCTGACGATTTTGAACATCTTTCAATTGCTGAAATTAATGAGAGGCTGGACAACATGAGTATAAATGCAGGTTAGATGAGAAAATAAATACTATTAACGTCATAAATGGGGTGGGGACCTATTAATTTATGAGCTTGATGAGTGGTTTTCGAAGTAATTCTTGGTTTTGATTCATTTAGCTCTTGCATATGGATTGTTACGCTTAGTTTAAACGTCATTATAGCAACAAACTTACAAATATGAAACAGAATAATAGCCCATTCGTACTTGCTAACACCAGCAATTGAGGTATCAGTTCAGCATAAATATGTTATCTTCATGTCATAAACTACGATGACGTGTCGGAGCAGCAATGCGTAAAGCCTATTCCATGTATTCGCTATGAACATTACTATTCCTGAACAGATCCTAGTTTTCAAATCAAGTATTCTTTTTTCGGTCAAACGTTGGAATCGTTTTCATGGTAAATCACTTTTCTCCGTCAAATGCAATAAATAAACTGTTGAGGTTTTTACAGTTCTCATTTCAATTTTATAATCTGATTTTTCCGTAACTCACAGTTCACTTGTTTAACCGATAGCTGCCATTTTTAACTTCTGCAAGTCGCTTCTTCCTAGCATATCGTAAAATGCTTCCAATTTTTCATCATAATTTATGTCTTTGTAAATAGAAACTGTTGGTGCAGATCTCCTCCCGACGCTGCGTATGAAAACTGAGGCTGGACAGATGATGTGCTTTTATTTAACATGGCCACCTGGCAACATAGTTGGCAGATTCATAACTCCAATTCAGCAGCATATTGTAAGAAGATCTTCACACATATCACTCTCGTGTCATAAACAACTATGTCTCTTGGCGCAAGGTTACCATGTGAAACGCGGTGTTCTACGACATTGCAGTTCGTGTAGAGAGATCAACATCAGTTGAGGTTTTTCAGTGTTGTATGTAGAAGGTACAGAATATTCTCCAATAGTGGTAAGTGACTGATTCAATCTCTTTGAAGCTATTTATTAACTCGGAATTCACCGTAGCCGGTTGTCCTCCTGCTTCACGTTATGAATAACAGAACGAACAATGCGATATAAATAAATCCAAAAAATATATGGTGTATTTTTATGTTTTGTGGTTTGCTTGAACCTGGAGCGTTGTGAACACCACAGGAAATCAGTTTCTCTAACCAGTAGAATGTGATGAATGCTATGATTGCGATTTTTCAATTCACTTCATTGAAGTTTTGATATACAACCTTTTCGAAATGAATTTTTTTAGGTTCTACTGACCTCCAATTCCTTTTCAAAAACTGCTCTCAAAATGAACTGTTCTGGTTGTTTTGCATAATGATTAAAAATGTAGAGGTATGTTTTGTTGCATTGGTTTGATTATTTAGTACTGGTAATTTTTATGAATATGCTGTTTAGAATAATACGAAATGCGATAAAAAAATCGAAATTCTGTTTTTTTTTCTTGTTAGTTGAGATTCTGAAGCACATGTTATTCAGATGTAGGTAATGAGAAAAAATTAAAACTCAGTAGGCATTCAATAAAAATAAAAATGTACTCACCCAATATAAAAAATATATCTTAGATTTTCAATGAAAGGATTCAAATTGTTTGTTAGAGTTAAAAACAAAATATCATGTGGCGGATCAATACTGTGTATAAAGGACTTTTTGGAAAATTGGATGGTAGCAGTTTCATCAACCTCTTCAATATGTTAAACAGCAAATTACCTGGATTACCTGGATTCCCGTTGATCATCGACTAAGTCGAGCGGGCACCAGTAAAACTTCCATTTTTCCCTATCGCGCGCAAGGGTAGTCCAGTGAATTCTTTTCGCTCTAGGGATTCC